>WNGS01005680.1:46340-70604 GCA_020271785.1 Procambarus virginalis
CCCACCCAACTGAGTGGGTTTACCAGCCAGTTAACTAGCCAGTCAGCCCACCCGCCATCCATCCTGTTGCTCTTCCAAATATCACTAAAAAGTTACCAACATTTTAAAACCAGATTTAGCAGAGCCCCGGATTTAACAACCTGTGTACAGTCCCATATAGGTTGTTAAATCGAGTGTATACTACAGTAACCCCAGAGGGAAGTGGGACCCCCCCACCAGCAGGCAAGTATCCCCAGGGGAGGGGGGGGGGGCAATGTAACTGAAGCCTCCCACCATCCCACCCCATGACCATTCTACTGCAATCACTTGTACCTCCCCAATCAGTAGAAACCCTCTCCAGACCCCCCCCCTGCTCCCCAACCCCATACCCTCCTTGTTCCCCAACCCCTTCCCCCACCCATGCCCTTCCCTGTTTCTCCAACCCATGCTTGGCCCAGTTCCCCCCCCTCCCCAAGCTCTCCTCCCTAAACCCCCCCCCCACACTTTCTTCTTGCCTCCTCCCTCCCCAGGCTTCCCTTCCCTCCCTAACTCTTTGACCTAGAGGGCTCCCCTTCATTCCCCAACCCATGACCTCCCTCCCCCTCCACGACATGCCCCTTCCCCTGCTCCCACATCCCACGCCCTAATTGATACCAACCCTCTCAGCTACACCACCCCAGACCCTCCTAACCTCCCCGTTCCAGATCCTCTCAGCCCCCTCACACCCCAGATCCCCCAGATCCTCATTCTTAGGCCTCCCACCCCAGACATGCCTTGTCCCCCTACTCCATTGGAATCAAATGAAACTGAGGATGGACTGAAGAGAGTCAGCTTCAAGGTAATGTTCTCGAACATAGATGGAATTATGAGCAAGGCAAGTGAATTTAGGAAAAGAGAACAAGAAGTGAACCTGGATGTAATTGGACTCACAGAAACAAAACTCTCAGGGATCAAGAGAGAAAACTCTCAAGGAATACGGCGAAAAGGAGGATCTGAAATATAATACAGGGTACAAAACACAACCGAATCTGCCCATAGTAGAAAAAACAGCATGTCAAGGATTTGGGAATAATGATGTCCGACAATCTAATGTTTAGGGAGCATAACCAAGCAAATATTGTATCGGCCAGAAAAATGATAGGATGGATTACGAGAACTTTTAAATCCAGGGATCCCATCACAATGGTTGTACTCTTCAAGTCACTTGTGTTGTCCCATCTTGAGTACTGCTCAGTACTTGCTTCCCCCTTCAGAGCAGGAGAGATTGCTGAAATAGAGGGAATACAGAGAACATATACGGCACGCATAGACGAGATAAAACACTTAAATTATTGGGATCGTCTCAAAGCTCTCCAAATGTACTCTCTAGAAAGGAGACAAGAGAGATACCAAATAATATACACATGGAAAATACTGGAGGGCCAGGTCCCAAATCTACCCAGTAAAATAACAACGTACTGGAGTGAACGATATGGAAGAAAATGCAGGATTGAACCAGTGATCAGAGAACACTGTATAAACATCAGAGGTCCGCTGCTGTCAACGTCCTCCCAGCGACTATAAGAAATATTGCCGGAACAACCGTGGACATCTTCAAGAGAAAACTGGACTGTTTTCTAAGAGAAGTTCTGGATCAGGCGGGCTGTGGTGGGTATGTGGGCCTGCGGGCTGCTCTAAGCAACAGCCTGGTGGACCAAATTCTTACAAGGCGAGCCTGGCCTCGAGCCGGGCTTGGGGAGTAGTAGAACTCCCAGAACCCCATCAAGCAGGTAATCATAACAAATATGGTGTTTCCCCAGGACTACACTGAAATAAGGAAAGAGAGGGAGGGAGGGAAGAAAGGGAAGGAGGTGGAGTGGCCCTACTGGTGAGAAAGGAGTGGAGTTTCAAGGAGATGGTTATCCTGGGCTGTGAGGGGTTCAGAGACTACATAACAGGCACCATGATGATGGGAGGACCAAGAGTAGTAGTAGCAGTGATATATAACCCTCCACCAAATGACTGAAGACCCAGGCAAGATTGACAGAAACAACATGGCAGTTAACACTATAATTGAGAGAGCAGCCACTGCTGCCTGTAGAAATCGATTCCATCTGCTCATCATGAGGGACTTCAATCATGAAAGGATAGACTGGGAAAACAAATAACTGCATGGAGGTGAGGAAACATGGAGAGCTAAATTGTTGCAAGTGGCAACAAGAAACTTTTTAAATCAGCATGTCAGGGAAACCACAAGAATGAGAGGCAACAATAAACCAGCGAGACTCAACCTAGTCTTCACTCTAAACGACTCCAGCACAAGGGAAATCGGTTTTGAAGCCCCCTGAGGAATGAGCGATCACAGCATACTGATGTTTGAGTTCCTGGTTGAAGTAGGGTAAATGTACTCAAGGAAGGGCCCAAAAAACAAATGACTGACATTCCGAAAGGGAAACTATGAGGAGATAAGAAAATTCGTTACAGATATAACTTGGGAAACAGAGCTCAGAGGAAAGACAGCCCAAGACATGATGGACTACATCACGCAGAAGTGTAAGGAGGCAACAGACAAGTTTGTCCCAGTCCAAAAGGAAAAAAATGAAATGCAGATGATAAGCTCATTTAATCAGAGATATAAACTAGCAAAGCAACTAAGTACAAGCACTTGGAGAAACTATAGAAATTACAGATCACTAGAGAGCAGAGAAAGATACCAGAGTGCCAGGAATGAATACGTCATGGTGACAAGAGAGGCAGAAAAACACTATGAAAGTGACATAGTGTGCAAGGCAAAGACTCGACCTAAATTGCTTCACAGCCACATCTGGAAAAAAACAACAGTGAAGGAACAGGTAATGAAACTGAGGATAGGGGCAGACAGGCACAACCAGCAGATATCAGAGCCAACTATGAACAAAGCTTTCCTAGATCTGGTCTTCACAAACAATGAAGATATAATCAGGGGACATAACGATCTCAGATACCACCTACACAGATCACAAGCTCATTGAAGTGCAAACTATCATCAATACTCAGAATAGACCTAAAACAATGATGAAGAGAGAGGGGATATTCAGTAAATTATATTTTAATAAAGGATTGACTGAGAGAAAGTAAACATGGAACTTACAAACATTCAATGGGAAACTGTTCTAAGTAATAAAAATCCTGCACAAGGAATAGAAAAACTGACTTTTGAAGTATATAAAATCTGTCTAACCCATGTTCCTTTGCTGAAAGCTAGAAAGAGGTCTGACTTAGAAAGAGAACGCAAGCGACACTACAAAAAAAAAAATAGGAAAAAAATAACGTAAATGCTAACCACCGTGCTGCGCCGAGTTTATTGTGAAATTCCCCCTGTGTGCATGAAATTAAGTGTGCCCAATATTCTTTTTTTTTTCTTCGTAAAATGATAAGTTCCCTTCCCTGAACATGTGTATGTAAAAATAAATACCAAATTCCACTTACTTTGGCTGTGGGGACGTGGACAAAGTGCACTGTGACGTCATCAGGGCCTGGTCGCCCGTGCATGACTCGCCCAGACATGGTCGCGCGGACCATTTAAGCACCGGGTGTTGCTACAAATATATTTTCAGTTATTTGTTCTATGTATTTCCAATGCGGTTTTATTTGTTTTTTTATCATATATGATACATATTTGTGTCCTTTCCAATATGTACAGTAGAATGTTCATAATGTTCCATGGAACTGTGATACATATGTCAGTAATGTGTCCACAATAAGTGTTTATTGTCGCAATATTACTTGTTAAAAATTCACTAAAATTACAATATGTACAGTTTCACACACTACACAGTAACACACTGTATTACACACTCAGTACTTAAGAAGTGAGTAATAATCAACAAAGTAGTCCATGATGCACTGCACGACTTCACTCTTGTTGCACCAGGTAGAGATAGATTTTCGCTTGCTGTTTCTTCATTCTGTGTGCTTGCAAATAATGCACACACATACACCCTTGGCTTTAGTACTTGTAGGTTGTATGTAGCCAAGCTTGTAAAGCATAAGGTAGTATTGAAAGGACTATAGGAAAAGATCAATTTGTAAGGTAGTCTTGTAAAGATCGCTTTGTATGGTCCCACACAGGAAGAGATTCAGCTTGCCTCAAAGAGTGTCCGTCAGTCAGAAAGAGATTCAGCTAGCCTCAAAGAGTGTCCGTCAGTCAGGAAGAGATTCGGGTATTCTTGAAAATATCTATGGAAAATGAACAAATCCACAAGGGCCGTGACAAGGATTCGAACCTGCGTCTGAGAGCATCCCAGACGCTGCCTTAATCAACTGAGCTACGACATGGTCAAAATGAAGTAGGGGTAAGTAGGGTCAAAATGGTATAATGAAGTAAGGACGAAGAGGGAGAACTGCCTATTGACATAGCTCAAGTGCATGGGGAGTTGTGTAAAACCCTGGTTTGTGCTTCGGAGAGGCTGCAGGATCCAGTAAGTTCAGTAGAACTTCGGTTTCAACTCTTTTTGACCATGTCGTAGCTCAGTCGATTAAGGCAGTGTCTGGGATGCTATTGGACGCAGGTTTGAATCTTCGCCACGGCCCCTTGTGGATTTGTTCATTTGATGCATCACGCAATTGTGATTNTTAGTTTAAGATTGGTTACGTTAGGCTCTTTATGTCTGGGATGTGATGGCATCAGTCTTCCTTGATGTGCCAGTAGTACAGCATGTTGAGTGTCTTGGGGTGGTTGCAGGATGTCGTGCGAGAGTGTGGTTTACGTGGCTTTTCAGTCGAGTGCCAGGTCGCATGGAGGTACCAGGTCACTGGGAGGTGCCAGGTTGCTGGGAGGTGCTAGGTCGCTGGCAGGTGCCAGGTCGCTTCTCAACTACACCTGGGGATGATTCACCATAAGAGTGTGGAAAATATTAGAGTATGAATGCTAATTCTTTAATATGGTTCCAGTCATTTTTTTAATTATTTAAATAGATGCAAAAGTAGATGAAACAGTTAAAATCCTTAGGAAAACTATTGAACATATTGAAAGGTATGGGCCTGCTACCTTTAAAAATCTTATTTCAAAACTGGGGCAAGAGAAATAAATTAGAAAGGTGGAATCTCTTTACAGACAGGGTCTCTTATAGTTGTTCATCATATAATTGGTTGAAATTTAAATTTTGCTCACGGAAATTCACTGAAGTGTGGGGAAAAATTAGGATTTGAATTGTAATTCATTATATGGGCTCTGATCATGATTTAAAACTTTCTCATAGATGAATGAAATATTAAGGGAACTAGTATAGCAGTTTTTTTTATTATTTTCTACCATAGACGTGGCCACACATTTTCAATGCTAACCAGCATATATACATTTTCTTCTGGCCTCCATGGACAGAGTTAGAGATCTGTTAAACATATAATTCAGTGATTTATTGAACAAGGTATTCGCTGTCTTTTTACAAGTGTCATTAATGTGCATTTATGAAGGAGAAATGCAATTCTGACCAGCTTCCACATACCCTGTATACAAACAAACACACACACACACATACACACACACGTGCGTGTGTAAATCACGAAAATTAACACATGATAAAAAATGTGAGTGTCAGACAGACCACGGAGGAAGAATTGAAACAAGAATTTCCTTTAGTATGTATGTTGCCTCATATCGTGTGGCACTGGCAGAGCCACTCCTATTTGCATTTGGGGTGGATGTCACTTCGGCCCTATTTCTTAAGCTTTCTCGTGCTTTGTTTCACCTCTGGTCTGCTTGTGCGCCGCCCGAGCTGTCCTGGTCCTTAGACAGGATGTTCTCTTTTCTTGCCTTCTTGGTTTGTAGTGGCTCCTTCGGTTCAAGATTGTTTTTCCAAGGCCCTCTTTCAGTTGGCATGAGCTTCAGGTTGGTGAGCTTCATGCTCTCCTCCGGTGCAGATGTTTCTGCTATTCGGTCCTGGTGGTAGGTTTGTTCAGTTGCAGCCTTCTTTTTTTCTGGCAAAAAACGAGACGGCTGCTTTCCGGAGGGGTCCTTGGGTCATTGATGCTTAGTTGGTCAGGCCGGGGGTGCATCATGTGCTGTGTCCAGCTGCTGTGCTTCGCCGTTACTTGCGCACCTCGGCTTCTGTGGCCGGGGATGCACTTTTGGTCGATCCGGTTTCCCTTGTTCCCTGTTCCAGGGCTCGGGTCTCCCAGGTCGTCCACAGGGTCATTAAGTTAGCCAGCCTGCTGTCAATCCTTGTGCCCACGACATTCGTAAGTTTGCTGCTTTAACTGCCGTCTTTGGTAATATGTCTGGGCCGATATACGGGCACAGGGATTTTGGAGGTCGAACAGGGTCCTGGTCGCGCATTATCTTGTCAACGTTCCTGGTCCTAGTCGTCTATGTGTGGTTTTCACTTCACGTTGAGGAGTGTGTGGCGGCCACCTCCCAGGTAAGTCCCCCTTTTCCTTATCTTTAGTTATGTAGCTCCAGGGAGCCAAAGGGGTTCCTCACAGAAAACCAGCATTGAATGTAATGAAACAACATTTTCTGGGTGAGCCTCAGAAGCTCCCTGGTAACCCTCCTTCCCTCTGGTCGGCACTTTTTCGCGTTGTTTGATGCTTATCTTTCGAACTGGAATGCTGGGTAGCCACTGCGGGGAGGTCCAGGGCTCCCCAGTCCCCCTCTCGGGGAGGTCTGGGGCTCCCCAGTCCCCCTCTCGGGGAGGTCCTGGGCTCCCCAGTCCCCCTCTCGGGCGGTCCGGGGCTCCCCTGTCCCCCTCTTGGAGAGGGAAGGGCGGTGCAGACGAGCGGCGCTGCAGTGGAGTATGGCATTTGCTTGTTTGCTTGGGATTGGAAAGAGTTCTACCTCTTTTCATTTTTTGTTGTACTAATCATGTGGGGTTTGTTTTATTATGCCTACCTTTCTTGGTGCCTAACCCTGGTCGATGGCAGATAAGGAAAACCCCCAACCACAGGTATACACAGGTTTCACATGACCTTGGAAACCACAGGTTTCCAAGGTCATTGCTCCCTGAAACCTCTGAGGGGGTCCAGGTTCTGGCTCGTGGTCCCTGGTAGGTTGAACTCCATAGACTAATGCCCTGGTCTAATATATCACACATCAGCCCGATAGCTCCAAGGAGCCTCTGGGGCTCAACCAGAAAATGGCCTCTCATTACATTCAATGCTGGTTTTTTAGTCAGATTTCTTCATATGTGAGCATATATATATTTAACCCTTAGACCGCGAATATAGGGGGCATAATAGCGAAAATATTTGAATTATGTAAAAATAACTTAAAAATGTTAAACAAATCTCCAACTTATTGGCTTAAGTGTCGTGAAACTTTCATCAAAATATTTTCAGAAATTGATTTTAGACGAATTTTTGAAAAATATGAATGTTTTATTGATAAGGAGAACAGCTGCCTAATAACTGGAACTGAAGGATTATGCAGTAATAAAGAGATGCAAGCACCTGTCCTATGCTCAAAGAACAATAGTAGTAAGAAGTGTCCACAAAGTAGATATGCAGTTGGTGCCTTTATATCATTGCTGAGTAATGCATAACACAAATAATAATGAATAACTATGTTAATATGATCTATTTTGTTATATATCATATAAATACATTGTCCAATGTTAATATATGTTACTCTCCTGAATGTCCCAAAAATAATTCTTTTGGGGAGATTTTTTTTTTTTAAGATTTTAGTTCTTTTTTCTCCTTTGTTTATTATCTGATTTTTTTTTTTTGAGATATATACAAGAGTTGTTACATTCTTGTACAGCCACTAGTATGTGTAGCGTTACGGGCAGGTCCCTGGAATACGATCCCTGCTGCGAAGAATCGTTGTTACAACCAAGTACACATTTTACTGTTGAGTTAAACAGAGGCTACAGTTAAGGATTTGCGCCCAGTAAATCCTCCCCGGCCAGGATACGAACCCATGACAAAGCGCTCGCGGAACCCCATGCGAGTGTCTTACCACTACACCACGGAGACTGTGAACTGTTACATCCTGGAGAATGCATATACAGCAGAACATCGCTTCAAATGGAGACGCATTTTGGGTAACGATTGCCAAGATCGCTGACAATTCGTCTCGTATGACGACCGCTCATTTGAAAGACGACAAACCACATGTGGAGTCGCGACGCCTCCAACGATGCAAACAAATTGTGTTGTTTTTGTTTAAAGATGCTAATGATGCTTGGATATAAAGGGATGACTGCTGAGATGTTGCAAAGCAATTACTTTTTTGTAGAAAAAAGAAATGAAATATTTTGAAATACAACAAATGTTAACACTATCACGCACTGGACAGGCGCGCGGTCAACTTAGGGGTCATATACCCGACGTGCGGGCGAGCGTGCGGGTAAGCGCGCGGTGACACCTAAATGTGTATACTCTTTTCAGCTTTCTCACCTTAATTCTCGTGCTACGTCGCTCGTTTTGGTATCTTTGTGTTCGCAATTAAATTCCCTACAGGTGTGTATAAATATAATGTCCAAAAGCCTGGCGTGAATCCCAACAGCAAAGCCTAAAGTCGGCAAAAGTTACCCATGAGCGCACAAAATCAGTAAAATGTGCATACTCGTTCCATTTTTCTCACCTTAATTCTCATGCTACGTCGCTCGTTTTGGTATCATTGTGTTCGCAATTAAATTCCCTACAGATGTGTATGAATATAATGTACAAAAGTTTGGAGTGCCTCCCCGCAGAAAAGCCTAAAGTTACCCGTGAATGAGCACCAATTTGTACACTGCAACCTAATGTGTATACTCGCTCAGTTTGATAACATCAATTTTCGTGTTACGTCTTTCATTTTGGTAGCAAATTATTTGCAATAAAAAGGCGCACATTTTAAAACTAGTCCCATAATAATAGAGCAATAACTGGAATTTTTACAAATATTTTAATTCTGGAAGCTCATCATCACAAAATTATTTATATCTTTCCAGTTTTCTGACATAAATTTTTGTGTTACATCTTTCATTTTGGTATCAAATTGTTCGCGACGTAAAGGCACGCATTTTAAAACTAGTCCCAATATAATAGCACAATAAATAGAATTTTAACAAATATTTTAAAATTTTGACCAAAAACCTATTTATAATCATATAAGTGTTCGGACATCAAGTTTCATGTTACATCTTTCATTTTGGTATCAAATTGTGCGCATTCTAAAGGCGCTTATTTTGATACTGTCCCGAGGTCGATTGGATAAGAAATGAATTTTATACAAATAGTTTTGTAGTGGACGCAAGTCCGATCCAAAGTTAGGACTTGGGAGAAAAATATTGGACGCGAGTCCTGTCCAAAGTGACCGATAGTGTTAAAAAGGTTCGTTTGGTGTTTGGCAGGTAGGCTGCTCCATGTTTCTTAAATAAAAAAAAATAAAATAAAATGAAAGATTTTGAAACACAGAACAAATGTCAAAAAGGTTCGTTCTGTGATCAGCAGGTAGGCTGCTCCATGTTTCTTAAATAAAAAAAAAAAAAATGGAAATTTTTGAAAAACAGAACAAATGTCAAAAAGGTTTCTTCGGTGTTTGGCAGGTAGGCTGCTCCATGTTTCTTAAATAAAAAAAAATTGAAAAAAAAAATAAAAAAGCAGTTGAAACAATTTGAAAAATAGACAAATGCCATAAAGGTTCATTCAGTGCTTGTCGGATAGGCTGCTCCATTATTGAGACATAAATGAAAAATACAAAACAAATGGAACACATTTGAAACAAAAAGATTGTCATAATGAAGCAGCCTACCTGACAAAGACTGAACGAACCTTTATGGCATTTGTCTGTTTTTCAAATTGTTTCAACTGTTTTTATTTTTCGTTTTTTATTTATGAAACATGGAGCAGCCTACCTGCTGAACACCGAACAAACCTTTTGCTATAAGACAAATGAAAAAACAATATTGAACAAATTTGAAGAAAGAAAAATTTCATAAAGGTTTGTTCAGTGTATGTAAGGTAGGCTGCTCCATTATTTAAAACATCGAATGTCATATTGATGTTTTTCGGTGGTAGAACGGATTAATTTGATTTCCATTATTGTCAATGGGGACATTCGTTTTGTATGACGTCCGTTTCACATGACGATCACGGCGCCGGAACGAATTAAATTTATTCGATGTTCCACTGTATTTTCATAACTATGTGAAGATAGAATGAAATTGGTCAACAAATAAATCAGTCACAACTCGCAAAACTTGGGACTTTTAATTGTTTTGGCTGATTTTTCTCTGATTTCAAACTCTATTTTCTTTGTCTCTTTAGGTTGTTTTGATGATTATGGACTATATTAGGGCTTTTTCACTTATATAAAGTATACCCTAAATATATCCCCTAAATCATTATAATTATTATAATTATCCCTATATTTTGTATTTTTTGGGGGATTATTTTTTCTTGACTTCATTTCAACACATATTGAACTACAACTTTCACATATTCGAGTACGAATGCCAAGCAGTGTTTATTAAAACATGCAATTAAATTAACAAATTAAAACTACCTTTATTCATTGTTGATGACTTCAACTTTAATTATCTCTGAAACTAGAGTTTCAACTTTGAGTGGCTTTTAAAATTCCAGTTATTAACCGATTCTCACTATTTTGACATAGTGTGTGCTCAGCTGTCTGTTCTACAATTCCATCAGAATGGGTTTTTCATAAAGTTTATACATTGGAGTTATAATTTTTTTGGGTCTAAATTTGCCACATAGTGTATTTCAAATGCCATATTGACAATTTTTTTTTTACAGTAAACTAGACTGAAAACCCATATTCAAATTTTATGAAAATGAAGAACATATGCTATTCTGAGAGAATAATAACATTAAATGAGCAGTTAATGATAGTTCATATTTTTTATTCTGAATTGAAAATCTGAAATTTTCAATATTCAATTTTGAAATTAATTTTGATTCTCTTGTTTTTCAAGTATATATCAAGTTTCATATATATGTCTCCGTGGTGTAGTGGTAAGACACTCGCCTGGCGTTCCGCGAGCACTATGTCATGGGTTCGTATCCTGGCCGGGGAGGATTTACTGGGCGCAATTCCTTAACTGTAGCCTCTGTTTAACGCAACAGTAAAATGTGTACTTGGATGAAAAAAACCAGCGTTGAATGTAATGAAACGCCATTTTCTGGGTGAGTCCCGGAGGCTCCCCGGCAACCCTCCCTCCCCCCGGTCGGCGGTTTTTCGCGTGTCTTGACATCCAGCCTCAGAACTGATGGGTGGATAGCCGGCGTGGGAGGTCTGGGGCTCCACCTTCCCCCTCCCGGGGAGGGGGGAGCTGCGCAGACAGCGGCGCGGTGACGTGTGACGTCACACTAGTTTGCTTGTTTTTCTGTTTGGGAGTTCTATCCACTAGTTCGGATTTTGGTAGCAATTTTAACCAGAATAGGAGTTTGTTTTGGGGCGCTTACCTTTCTGGGTGCCTGTCCCGGTCGATGGCAGACATAGAATGCTTCCAACCACACGGGGGCTTCTATAGGCCATTGCTCCCCTTGCCTCTCTGAGGGGGCCCGGTTCTGGCCGTGGTCCCCGGTAGGCCTAAGAACTCCATACACATGACTGATGCCAAAGTCTGAAATTAGCATATCAGCCTGGGATAGCTCCGGGGAGCCTCCGGGACTCACCCAGAAAATGGCGTTTCATTACATTCAACGCTGGTTTTTCTGGGGGGAGCCCCGTCGGCTCCCCGGAGCTAACTACCCACAGAGGAAGATCAAAGGGACGGAACCGGGAGGCGGACACCACCCAAACAACCAAAACGCTAAAACCAAAGGAGCAGGAAAACTCAGCGACCCGACCCCCAGAGGCAAATGCCAAAAGGAAAAGAGCCGACGAAAAACAAACCGGAACCGAAGAGGCACTACCAACCGAGGAGAAGACAGAGCACGCTGACCAGATACCAGGATGGTGCAAGCGGCGCACGAACAGGACGGAGGGGAAACGAAGCACAAGACAGCTTACTAAGCGGTGTAGAAGCAAGACCGAAAGCAAGCCAAAGCGGCTCCGCCAGCGCCGCACAAAAAGAGAGAGGCGACAGTATGTGGCACGACGACGGCCCCCAACCCCCACCAAAAACCAGGCCGACGCTAACAAGAGGAACCACCTATGAAGGTACAGGAAAAGGAAGGACCGCCAAAACACCCCATACTGCCGCCAAGAGAAACACGCAGGTGGGACACCGACCACCAGCCGGAGGCGAGACCACGAGGCAGACGGAAGCAGCCCCGACAAGGCCCCTCCGAGCCCAGGAAAAGGCGGAGCCGCAAGAAGATCTCGGGCGCGACCACCGAACTCAGGTGGTACAAGGAGATGGAACGTCTGCCGAACAGACAAATCCCAAAGCAAGCAAACCCGCCAGGAGAACAAATGACGGGTCCGACGCGAGACATCGCAAGACCCCAAAAACCAAGTGGCAGGGCAAGCAAGGAAACCAAAGAAGGCGGAAGGGTTGCCGCCAGAACCGTACCTGAACCAAGAGGTACGAGCAACAGCAACAGACCGAGACAAAGAAGCACACCACAGGACACAGGCCGAAAAAAGCCCAAGAAGCCAAGGAACACACGCAGAACACCCCTGTGGCAGAGGAGGAAAACAAGGGAACACACAAACAATGAAGTGGTGGAAACCGACCACATCCCCCAACATAGCAGCAAGTGCAGGCAAAACTGACCAAAGGAGATGCCAGGAAAACGACTGGGGTGAGGCAGGACGAAAGAGCAGAAGCATAAAAAACCCCAGGAGTAAGGACACGCCACTGTGAAACACGGTACTAATGCACACGCGCAGTAGTAGCAACATACAACCTGGTGGATAAAGACAGGCTGTTTAACACAAGGGGCACACGCACTAGGGGACGCAGGTGGAAACTGAATGCCCAAATGAGCCACAGAGATATTAGAAAGAACTTTTTAGTGTCAGAGTGGTTGACAAATGGAATGCATTAGGAAGCGATGTGGTGGAGGCTGACTCCAAACACAGTTGCAAGTGTAGATATGATAGAGCCCAATAGGCTCAGGAAACTGTACACCTGTTATAAGATTGACGTTTGAGAGGCGGGACCAAAGAGCCAGAGCTCAACCCCCGCAAGCACAACTAGGGGAGTATACACCAAGCTCATTGGTGTGCAAACTACCATCAATACTCAGAATAGACCTACACAAGCTCATTGAAGTGCAAACTACCATCAATACTCAGAATAGACCTAAAACGTTGATAAAGCGAGAGGGGCTATTCAGTAAATTCAATTTTAATAATAAAAGGATAGACTGGGAGATAATAAACAGGGAACTTAAAAACATTCCATGGGAAACTGTTTTAAGTAATAAAAGTCCTACAGAAGGAATAGAAAAACTGACTTCGGAAGCGTATCAAGTCTGTCTGAAACATGTTCCTTTGAGGAAAGCCAGAAAGAGATCCAACGTAGAAAGAGAACGCAGAAGACACTATAAACGCAGGAAAAGAATAACGGAACTGCTTATGCAGACACGAATTTCCCGTCAAAGAAGGAATAATTTAAATAGGGAGATTGAAGAAATCGAGCGGAAATTGAAACACTCATATGAAACTGAAGAAAGGCAGTTAGAACAGAAAGCAATTCAGGAAATAAAGAAAAATCCAAAATACTTCTTCACATATGCGAAATCAAAAGCAAAAACTACTGCCAGTATTGGACCTATTCGTACAAGTGAAGGTTCATACACGGAGGATGACAAAGAAATTAGTGAAATCCTAAAAAAGCAGTATGAGGACATGTTTAGCACTCCAATAAACAACATGAAAGTAGAAGATCCAGACAATTTCTTTATGCGTGATATCCAAACCCCTGTAAATATAACTGATATCAACACGAGCGCACTAAATTTTGAAAGAGAAATTGAAAACATGCCCATGCACTCGGCCCCAGGTCCAGACTCATGGAATTCAATATTTATAAAGAAATGCAAAGTGCCGGTAGCACAGGCACTCAGTATAGTGTGGAGGAAGAGCTTGGACACGGGAGAGATACCAGATGCACTTAAAGTAGCAGACATAGCCCCTCTACACAAGGGAGGGAGCAAAGCATTGGCAAAGAATTATAGACCAGTTGCACTAACATCGCACATAATAAAAGTATTTGAGAGAGTGATTAGGAGTCAGGTCACCAATTTCATGGAGACCAATGACCTTCACAACCCAGGCCAACATGGATTTCGAGCGGGAAGATCGTGCCTCTCACAGCTACTTGAGCACTACGATAAAGTCACTGAGGCATTAGAAAAAAACAGAATGCTGATGTGATATACACGGACTTCGCAAAGGCTTTCGATAAATGTGACCATGGCGTGATAGCACACAAAATGAAGTCAATGGGAATAACCGGTAAAGTAGGACGCTGGATACTCAGTTTTCTGTCAAACAGGACTCAGCGAGTAACGGTCAACCATATAAAATCTAGTCCAAGTGCAGTTAAAAGCTCTGTACCTCAGGGTACAGTCCTTGCACCGCTGCTTTTCCTTATTCTCATATCAGATATAGACAAAAATACAAGTCACAGCTTCGTATCATCCTTTGCAGATGACACAAAAATCAGTATGAAAATTACCTCGGCTGAAGACATTGAAAAACTTCAAGCTGATATTAATAAAGTTTTCGACTGGGCATCAGAAAATAACATGATGTTTAACAGTGATAAATTCCAGGTACTCAGGTACGGTAAAAATGAGGACCTTAAACATAATACAGAGTACAAAACACAATCAAATGTGCCCATAGTAGGAAAACAGCATGTAAAGGATTTGGGAATAATGATGTCTGACGACCTAACGTTTAGGGAGCATAACCAAGCAAATATTGCGACAGCCAGAAAAATGATAGGATGGATTACGAGAACTTTCAAATCCAGGGATCCCATCACAATGCTTGTACTCTTCAAGTCACTTGTGCTGTCCCGTCTTGAGTACTGTTCAGTACTCACTTCCCCCTTCAGAGCAGGAGAGATTGCTGAAATAGAGGGAATACAGAGAACATATACAGCACGTATAGACGCGATAAAGCACCTAAATTATTGGGATCGTCTCAAAGCTCTCCAAATGTACTCACTAGAAAGAAGACGAGAGAGATATCAAATAATATACACCTGGAAGATACTGGAGGGCCAGGTCCCAAATCTACACAGTAAAATAACAACGTACTGGAGTGAACGATATGGAAGAAAATGCAGAATAGAACCAGTGAAGAGCAGGGGTGCCATAGGCACAATCAGAGAACACTGTATAAACATCAGAGGTCCGCGGTTGTTCAACGTCCTCCCAGCAAGCATAAGAAATATTGCCGGAACAACCGTGGACATCTTCAAGAGGAAACTAGATTTATTCCTCCAAGGAGTTCCGGACCAGCCGGGCTGTGGTGGGTATGTGGGCCTGCGGGCCGCTCCAAGCAACAGCCTAGTGGACCAAACTCTCACAAGTCAAGCCTGGCCTCGGGCCGGGCTTGGGGAGTAGAAGAACTCCCAGAACCCCATCAACCAGGTATCAACCAGGTAACCACCGCAACATGCCACAGGTAAAGAGCAACTCGCTCCGGCAAAGGCAGAGAACGGAGCAGATAGACCCCAGACAGGGCCCACGGAGACACGACAGAACCCAGCAGGCCCAGGAACCCGCCTACCAGGCGACCGACGGCGGAGAAACCCCGCTCAAAACCGGCTGGATGGGGAACCGGGAGCTCATGTACACCCCAAGCCCGGCCCGAGGCCAGGCTAGACCGGCCAAAGGGAGGCCCACCAGGAAGACGCATGGGGCGGCCTGCAGGCCCACAGACTCCCCACAACCAGGATGGGCCATAACTAAGTCGAAGGCAAGCTAGTGTGCCCCGGAAGTCCACAGACCGTACCATAGGGGCATAACTTGCAATCCCCTCACAGAGTTCAGTGGCATACCTATAATAGGTTAAGTAACAATTGCAATTACGAAACCATAAGATGCGTATTGTAACCTACTAAGTAGGTCAGGGAAGGTCGGTGTTTTCCACGAAGTCTTTTAAGGGAAACTATTATGTTCAGTATGGCACCTACGCACGGAACGAAGAAGTCAATATTGACGTAATAAAGATGCGGGGACGGGTTGGTGCAAGAGAGAACCGGATCAGCACCTCCAAGGATACCCGATCAACCAGGCTGTGACTCATACGTCGGGCAGCGAGCAGCCATGTCCAACAGCCAGCATGACCAGTCCAGGAGGCCTGGTCGATGACCGGGCCGCGGGGACGCTAAGCCCCGGAAGCACCTCAAGTTAACCTCAAGATAAGGTACCAGCGAGAAGGCGGATGCTCGCAAGGAGGTCGTGTAACAACTGCAGACCTCTGATGGATATACAGTGTTCCCCGAGTGTGCCTATGGCACCACTGCACTCCACTGGTACTATCCCGCAAGTTCTACCAGATAAGCGGGACCCAAAAGCCAGAGCGCATAAACCTTGCAAGCACAGCCAGGAGCCCTACCAGGCGAGTACAGAACCAACACCACAAACCCCCACACCACATAACACTGACAAAGGTGGGACCCCTGAATGACCCTAGCATGGGTTGGACATGCACAAGAGTGGGACAGGAAGGGGTGAAAAAAGGGGACCGACACTGGTGTGCGAACGGTCTCAGTCGTACAAAAAGAGACCTAAAGAAGGACAGGCATATAACACCACATCCAGCGCCCTGCCAAAAGACGCCAGACCGCAGAAACTCACCTGGCAACCGGTGGCTCGAAGTGACACGACTCAACCGAGCCCAGAAGAACCTGGGAGCACCGCCAGGTGAAGAAGCCAGAGCCGGACCTGCAGGAGAGCAAGGAAGAGGCGAAAATGGCGGCCCACACCCATGACAAAAGGGAAACCTCGGCGGCCTCCCCACAACTGGAACCCAGGACACCCCCGGAGCGAAAAGGGGCACATACCGCGGCAAGGGAGAAGAGCGAAAGGCGAAGCACTGGAGCAAAAAGACGACGAACACCGGCACTACACACCGCCCAGACCAAAACAAACTCCGCGGCGCACGCGCATGACATGCTGGCCGAAAACGCGCAACCTACCCTGCGGGAAGGCGGCAACCAAGACTACTGCACAAGAAAAGTAGCCAAAAGAGTGAGCAGGAACAAGAAAACCGGCCAAAGAAGCGAAGACAGAGCCCAAACAAGGCACGCAACCGGGCCACAAGCAGCCCAACAAGGCTGCAAGTAGCCCAACAGGGCCACAAGTAGCCCAACAGGCCCAGAAAGAGCCCAAACTGGGCCAAAAGTAGCCCAACAGGGCTACAAGGAGCACAACAGGACCACAAGGAGCCCAACAGGGCTACAAGTAGCCCAACTCGGCAACAAGGACGAGGAGCCGACAGACGTTCCAATAACGCGGGAAGTAGGAAAAACCTTCCCGAACCCTCGAGAACACGGAAGCCAAAACCAGTCCCGAAGGCACACAAAGGCGCATGCGCACCCGAGACCAGTAGTCATGTAGAACCCCCAGAACGGGGAAACATGACGAAAACACCGTCCCAAAAAAAAGGGGTGGGGGGAAACATCCACCCACAGGACGGAACCAACCGACTCAAAGGCCAAGGAACCGAGCCCGGGGAGGGGCCGACGCCCAACAGCACGTACGGCGAGTGGAGAGGAAAACCCCACTCCGCGTAACCACAAGCCCCGCCGAGAGGGGGATAAAAACCCCCACGGGGTCCTATGGGGCCAAGGCCCCCCAAGTCAGCCCCTCCGCAGCCCCGGGAACCCACACAACAGGCCCCGGGGCCGAGCCGTCCCCCTAAAGCCCCGGCCGTACCAGAAAACCGGGACAGCCGTGAAAACACTAAGGAAGGGAGCCCACTGGCAGACTCTTACAACACGGCTGGAGGAACAGGCTCGAATGCCCCCGTCACTACCCCGGAAGGGGATTTCCCCGAGACTGCCCGAGTCTCAACACCATCAAACCCCGCCCTGAACCTACAGACGGTAAGGAACCGGATGCAGGCAGGAAGGGGAATCCAGGGGAAAAACAAGAACCAAAACGGGGCAGCCCCGGGGCTCCCGGGGAGTTACCACGAGAGCGTTGCCACCACCAAGGCTCAAGTGCAACGCCTCTGCTGCCCGCACCAGCTGAGCACAACTGGGTAACCGAGCCATAACGAGCAACAAACTCGCAGGACTCCGGGTCGAAGGTGTCACCGACCCCACAGGCAGCAGACGGAGGCAAAACAGAGAGTCACCCAGAGACAAGGGGTGAGCAACCCTCAAACTCGCTGGAAGCGAGGGGGGGCTCTGGGGTCACATCCATCGGACCCACGCGCCCCCAGGGGTTTCCCAGGGTCCCGAGCGTTTACTATAAGAGGACTCGCGCTCAGGTATCCCAGGCAGGGTACTGCTAACCGGCACCCAAAACTACCAAACAACTTTCTAAGAGCTGAACCCCGGGACGTGTACACTCACGGGGACCTAGCAGGGGGTACCACCAGAAAACTCAGAACACAAGGGACACCAGGGGCAAGAACGAAGGCAGACCCCCCCACCAGGTAGATAAACAAAAAGAAAAAGAAAACCCCGCAAGAGGACAGCGTACCCAAGCGGAACAGAGCCGGCCGCTATGATTGGGAAAAGACAAGCTGCACAGTACCCTGCGCCCCACCAGTGCAAAACTGCCCCTTACTCTAAGGCGAACAAGGGAGACAGAACACCCGAGCACACAAAGAGCGGCCGAAAACCAAGCAGTAAACGGCCTAGCAGGGGCAGACCCCAAGGAACTTGTGGAAGGTGGCCCCAAGTCCCAAGGGCAGTACTTACAGGGCACCTAGGGAAGGGAACCCTAGGCGCATGCAGCCCGAGTACTGGAGAATCACTCCCGGCTCGCGCACCACCTAGAAAACAGACACCACACTCTAGGTGCAGTGCTGAAACAACCACTGGAGCCGGAGCACATAACCGGTGCCTATAGCATCAGCCGAAGAACTGATGGGTGGATAGCCGGCGTGGGAGGTCTGGGGCTCCACCTTCCCCCTCCCGGGGAGGGGGGAGCTGCGCAGACAGCGGCGCGGTGACGTGTGACGTCACACTAGTTTGCTTGTTTTTCTGTTTGGGAGTTCTATCCACTAGTTCGGATTTTGGTAGCAATTTTAACCAGAATAGGGTTTGTTTTGGGGCGCTTACCTTTCTGGGTGCCTGTCCCGGTCGATGGCAGACATAGAATGCTTCCAACCACACGGGGGCTTCTATAGGCCATTGCTCCCCTTGCCTCTCTGAGGGGGCCCGGTTCTGGCCGTGGTCCCCGGTAGGCCTAAGAACTCCATACACATGACTGATGCCAAAGTCTGAAATTAGCATATCAGCCTGGGATAGCTCCGGGGAGCCGACGGGGCTCCCCCCAGAAACGATCTTCGCGGTGGGGATTGTATTCCAGGGACCTGCCCGAAACGCTTCGCGTACTAGTGGCTGTACAAGAATGTAACAACTCTTGTATATATCTCAAAAAAAAAAAAAAAAAGTTACGCTGTGATCATTTAGACAAAGTTGGAGCATTTGCCTAGTTGATTATGCAAAAAAAATTGGAAAGTGTTTTGTGCAAGTTTTAAAAACTTGTTAAATTATTTTTTATCAAATTATATATGTATGTATGTACAGTATTGCACGATCTAAGGGTTAATGTGAAGTTTTCCTTAAATTATTAAGTAAAATGTACGACAATAATGACTTCAATTTCAGAATGGATCACCAGTCTCTCCCCAGGGTGACAGGTGAATCCTTATCACCAGATCTTCACCCCCCATCTTCCCAGAAACATCACCTGTCTCCTGTGATTGATCTCAGACCTGTAGATGCCGGTATAAGGTCAATAAACGAAGAGATACACTCAGTTCAGGAAGATTTGCAGCAAGTTCCTCAAGATATCCACAGAGCAGGTGGACAGCTGCACTCGGTCAATAACATTTCTGTCGACGGGGAAGAATTGAGATTAGCAGACCCTGATATGCAGCAAGTTGGCAACAATCACACTCAAGTTTCTGACCCTCTTGCAGTAAGTAGTGAGGACACTTTGACGATGGACGGCGACATGAACGAAATGGACCAGAATCAAGATGTACAAGTCATTACACATCAGGTAATTGATGAGACTTGGCTCTTCTAGTTAATTCACTGTTTATTAACACTGAAGCATTGTACATATCTATCTTTACCCCTGATCTTGGATTTCTTGATAATTGCATTAGTGGAATATCCATTTCATGCTTGTCTTTCATCATATAGCCTGCAGCTTTTCGTATGAATTGTCAATCTATCTCACTTGCATCTTCCCATGTAAAAAAAATGCTACACATATATTTGTCAACTTTATAATCTTTCAACATCAGTACAAGGAGTCTCCGACTTATGAACAGGATGCGTCCAAAAAGGGATTTGAAGTCAGTTATTTGTAAGTCAGATCCAGATTTCCCATGTTTGGATTACTGTAGGGGAAATATTGGTTCCCAGATAACCTAAAACCAACATATTAAGTACAGTACATATTTCAGGGAAAACGAAGATAACATAAACTTCTCCGTATTTGCCTTGTATAAGGTTGTTGTCCTGCTTGTTAAAAATGCTGAGCTTTTGGAGATTAAAGAGGACTAAATTACTAGGGAGGAGGAGTTGAACCCCTGTACTGTGCTCACTGACATATCTTTGTTGACGGGTAGTGTGCTTATAAAGAAAAGTTTGTTGGTAGTGCATGGTTCAAAACTAATGCGCATTAACCCCTTAACTGCGCAGCTTCCAAATATGTCCCCCCCCCCCCAGTGTGCAGGAAATAAAATCTGTGGAAAAAATTCTTTTCTGTTTTGAAAGTGTCAAAAACCCTTCCCTGAGTATGGGTATAGTAACAGAAGGTCGAAATTGTACATACTTTGGCTGCTATGGGGTCCGTAAGTTCGTGCGTGACGTTATCATTCCCTGGTTGCCCGTGGCGTACGCCTCCGGAGGCCGGTAGGGCGCTCGGGGCAGGATGAGCGAGTTGTATAATGAACACGTACACTATATTATGGCAATAGAACATCCGTACTGTCCGAAGACACTGTGTTACGTGCATGACACGTGTGTACACATATCTGGCACATATTTCCATTATATCATTCTAATTTATGTATATATACAGTCTATTTACACACTGCACACTATCACACACTATACATTCACCATCAACACTCAGAACTCTGCGAGTGTCAGCTGCCACACCCTCACTCCTCCAACATTGTCTCTCCCTCACTCCTCCAACATCTTACTCGCCAACATTGCTCCTCTCACCATATTGTTATTGTTTGTATTACACTATTTACACATGTTATGTATACCTATCTACATGTTTTATTCACCAGAACTATGCAAGTAAGCCGGGATTGTGTCCAAACTTTACAATGGCCACCATACACTGCATGAGAAATCACACAGCAGCCAGCAGACGACGCTACAATTACGTCACCTCCCTCACCAAAATAGCTCCTCCCAACATACTCCTGTTGCTGTTACTACACTATATACACACACATTGTATATACCCATGTACAAACGTGTTCACCATAGCAAACCACTAAGTTAGTATGATGGGCAAAACAAGAGTTGCTGCCACACGCAGTGAGGCTACCTCGATTCTCTCCCTCGCTCCCTCACCAGAATTCCTTCCCCCCACAATATTACACACACATGTACATGGGTATATACACACATTGTATATATTCATGTACATGTGTGTTCACCATAGGGAACCACTAAGCTAGTATGATGAGCAAAACAAAGAGTGGCTGCCACACACAGTGAGGCTACCTCGATACTCTCCCTCACCACAATTCCTCCTCCCACAATACTACGCACAGTGCTTATTATCACCACAATCCTGCTGTTATCACAATACTGGTCACTAAATCCTGTAAATATATTATTGACCACAAGTTTATTTTGTAAAGAAACCTAAGAAGTCGTTTGAAGATTCCTAGATGGACGAAATAATGCTATGGTGCTGTGGCTAGTGCTGTGAACATTGTGAACAGCATTGAATCACTAATATTTGAACATTGTACATAGTCATTATTACACTCAGGCTCTTCTGTAATGCTATCATGGCTAAATAATACAAGTTATATATATATTTTTTTACGATATTAGGCGATGCTGTGGTCACAAGCTGAACAGCAGTGCTGTGAGCTCATGATGCGTGCGCCGGCCGTGGTTGATCACTGAGTACTGAGGCTCTCACACCCGGGAATATGGACCACGATTTTTTTTTAAAGATGGCGTCTGTTTACAAGAGCCCTAAGGCAGTTGATGTGAACCCCATGTAGCCGCGAGAGTTTTGAATGGAACGTGAAAAATACAAATACCCGAAGGCGCGTAGTGCACCCCAGACGTGGGCCTGCAGGCGCGTTGCGCACTTAATGGGTTAACACTTTCGCGCTTAGCGGACTAGCGTACGTCCAATCTTTTAAGTCCCTGGATACGTTTGCCGACGCACCCGCTAGTCCAACATAAAATATTTGTATAAATTCATTTTCTAATCCGATTTTGCATTTGGGGATAGTTTTAGAAGTGTTCGCCATGAAATTTACGTTTTTTTCTAATAACGAAGATCTTATTAACCCTCAAACCGCGCATATCATATATAAATGATATCAGTGACAAACCGAAATCGCGCACATCATTTATATATGATTTCGTGTCTAGCGCTATAATTTAAACCCCCGCCTGGGATAGGGGCAGCTATAGTACAGCCACGACTGATAGTTGCCAGATCCCACCTAGAAAAAAAATCCAGCCAAACATTTTTGGGAGTGAGAGCGTCAGTATTGCCCAGCCACCAAGGCTGGCGCACGCAGCACGAGCTCACAGCACCGCTGTTCAGCTTGTGACCACAGCATCGCCTACAAATGCCAAAATATAAGTGATACTGCTATTATTTAGCAGTGATAGTATTACTGAAGCCCCCTGAATTTGATAAAACTGACCAGGATTCTGATAACAGCTTGATTGTGGAGATATTTAGCGCTGTGCTCGATGGAGGGAGGAGTACAGCTGTGGAGGGAGGATTGTGGCGTTGTCTTCTGACTGTGTGTGGCCACCATTTATTGACTGCACTCACCATACCAGCTTAGTGGTTCGCTATGGTGAACACAAATGTAGATACTTACATATAACGTGTGTATAGTGTGAGATAACAGCGAGAGGAGTAGGTTGGGAGCCGCCATTTTGGTGAGAGGAGCGTCGTCTGCAGGAATTATCGTGTTGTTTACTGGTGACCACAAAGGTCTTGGGCACCATACCAGCTTATTTGTACAAGTATGGTGAATAAAACAGGTAGATACTTATATATAATGTGTGTATATAGCATAATAACACCACAACCAATATTGTTGGAGGAGAAATATTAGTGCGTGTGGCCTTGAGGGTGGCCGCCGATCAGCTGACTGTGGAGTAGCTACGTCTTTGTGCGTTTACTCACCATACAAGCTTAGATGTACAGTTATGGTGAACAAAACATGTAAATACGTATATATAAACGTCTGTGTATAGTGAATAAATGCAAAACAGTATTGTGGGAGGTAAATGAGGGTGAGTGAGGTGGTGTTGAGGGAGGGCGTGGCAGTGAGTGGCTCGCTGGTGTGGCGGCCACTCCTCGTTGCTTTTTGACTCACAAGACCAACTTAGTAGTTCGTTATGGTGAACAAAACATGCAGATACTTATATATAACCTGTGTATATAGTGTAACAACAGCAAAACTATTTGTTTATTGTTTTATGAACATAATAATTGAATCACTTATATGCACACCATAATTTTGAGTACAGCGATGGTTCACACATTTTATAATATAAATATACCACAATTCACTGTATGGAATAATATTACTGCAAAAAAAACTAAGAAAAAATCAATCAGAGACATTGAAATAATTAGGAAATAATATATTTGTGGCAACTGCCGTCTGACAGCTCGGGCGGAGTAGACCTCGTCTGGCGAAGGCTCTGCCAACGCCCCTTTTTTGCCACACTTCCCTACCCTACTGCGGCTAAAATATGCTACCTACGATTTTTTTGTTATTTTTTCCGTGATCAGGGAACAAAAATAAACAATTCTATAAGACGAAAGAATTTTTGGATTTTTTTTTTTGTTGCGCCTGTGGGTGTGAATTCCATTTGGGCCCCTAGCGGTTTGAGGGTTAAAAGAAAAACGGCATGCCAGTGATTCATCTTGGTATAACAATCATTCTCTCAGAACCCATGGCGAAGAACTCCATCTGGACCAACTGCTTGTTCTTATTAGCTCCTTGAGCATATTTTTCCACTTCGTCATCTAGAC
>WNGS01005680.1:85478-131284 GCA_020271785.1 Procambarus virginalis
ACCAGACCATCACCAGAGAAATCTTAGCAAACAACACAGAAATCATCGATAGATACAGCGATAGCAGGCGGCTTGACATTTGTGAGGCACTACACATCAAGAAGTCAACACCAGCAATCAAAAGACAATAACGCACAAATATTCTACCCACTTCAAGACTCCGCTCCAATATAGAATTTAAGAAGTATTGGCTAATAGGTTCTTTGCAGTTACTTCCATTCTTATCTTTAATTTACCCAATTAATACCCATTGTTTTGTGTTCTGTCCTTGTTGAAAGTTTTGTTCACCTCATCCAAAACTGTTGTAACATATCACCTCACCCAAAATGTGGGTATAAAATGAAAGCTGTTTAAATGATAGTGTAGTAAGAACTCTGTTTAGTGTTTGCAGGTTATAGTTGTGTGTGTGTAAACTAAAGTCTTTGAAAATGTAATAAGTTATTACGAAACGCGTTCAAGTGTCGCGTCAGACTAGAATAAAAAGGAATTTTGGAGAATTTATTTTTCAATTACCATCGACAGTGAAAAGAAACATTAGAAATATTGAGAAAATTCGTTTGTTAGAATTATTAATCTTACTTTCGGTCTTTAATAATATATGTTACAGGAAAGACTGCTACCCAAAAATACTATATATATATATATAGATAATATCTAGATATATATAGTATATATATATATATATAAATATATAATATAATATATATATATATGTGTATATATATTATATATACATCTATATATATACAGATATATTATATATATCTATATATAATATATATATTATATATATATAATATATATATATATATATATATATATATATATATATATATATATATATATATATATATATATATATAGTATATTTTGGTAGCAATCTTTCTTGTAAACATATATTATTTAATATGACCGAAAAATTATGAGAAGGAGATCTAGGGTGGTTCTAGATAGAAAACTATCACCTGAGGACCACATAAAGAACGTTGTGCGAGGAGCCTATGCCACGCTTTCTAGCTTCAGAATTGCTTTTAATTACATGGATGGCGATATACTAAAGAAATTGTTCACGACTTTTGTTAGGCGAAAGCTAGAATATGCAGCGGTTGTGTGGTGCCCATATCTTATGAAGCACATCAACAAACTGGAAAAGGTGCAAAGACATGCTACTAAGTGGCTCCCAGAACTGAAGGCCAAGAGCTATGAGGAGAGGTTAGAGGCATTAATATGCCAAAACTAGAAGACAGAAGAAAAAGACGTGATATGATCACTATGTACAAAATAGTAACAAGAATTGATAAAATCGATAGGGAAGATTTCCTGAGACCTGGAACTTCAAGAACAAGAGGTCATATACAGGCATACCTCAGTTTAAGAGTTTAATTGGTTCCTGGAGACGCCTCGTATTCCGAAAACTCGCATTCCGAAGCTAATTTCCCCATAAGAAATAATGTGAAATGAATTAATCCGTTCCTGTCTACCCCAAAAACCCCATATCAAACTAAATTTTTATACCTAATTCATCTAAATAAACCTACAAAACTATGTTCAAGTTATTACTTACCTTACTGTTGAATGCTGTAGGCATATGGAAGATGGTGAGGAGGGGGGAGGAGAGAAGGAGTTACTGTTTGGAAGGGGAGTCCCCTTCCATTATCACATCAGGCAGTGAGGACTTCACTGGTATGCACACTCTGGCACGTTTTGCCTGCATACCACTAGGACTTGCTTGTCTAACTAAGAATTTGTCTAATGACACTTGTTTTTCCCTACATTTAACACTTGTCTGTAGTAAGACATCACATTATCATTTAAAAGGTCAATGCAACGGCCTGCTACAGCTTTATCTGGGTGATTTTTTTCAGCAAAACTTTGCAGTTCTTCCAATACTTCACACATTTTCTTAATCAAGAAGGGACATCCTCTACTGCCTCTACTCACAGCTATTTTCTTAGGTTGAACCTTACCAATGGCTTTCTTGAGACCCATGGCAAGATATATAATGACAACTTTTATGCTCAAATGGCTAAAAAAACGACAAAAAACTGTAAATCCTTGTGAAGAATTCAGGTGGGATAGTCACTGGGCATGAGACACTGGTAAACTGAGGCGCGATCGCCATGCCACCATGCGCTAGTTGGCCTGTACACGTATCAACAAACTCGTGTTCCGAGGTAACCCTCGCCTTCCGAGACATATTTTCGAGGAAATCCAGCTCGTATTCCGAAAAACTCGCATACAGGGACACTCGTGTTCCGAGGTACCACTGTATATAAACTAGCTAAACACAGATGCCGAAGAAATATAAGAAAATTCACTTTCGGAAACAGAGTGGTAGACGGTTGGAACAAGTTAGGTGAGAAGGTGGTGGAGGCCTAGACCATCAATAGTTTCAAAGCGTTATATGACAAAAAGTGCTGGGAAGACGGGACACCACGAGCGTAGCTCTCATCCTGTAACTACACTTAGGTAAAAAAAAAAAAAAAAAAAAAAAAAAACTTAGGTAATTACACACACATATACACAGTGGTACCTCGGTTTAAGAGTTTAACCCTTAAATGGCACATAGCTATATACCATTTGACACCCACAGGTGCATAAAAAAAAAAAAAAAAAAAATATTTTTCTTCCTAACATGTTAATTTGTGTTCACTGATCACGGGAAAAATAATAAAAAAATTGTAAGTGGCATATATTGCCCACTATAGGGCGGGGAAGTCTGGCAAAAAAATAGACGCTGACTCAGCGTGCGTCCCAGGCGGTCTGTTGATCGCCAGCTGTTAGGCCAGAGTTGCCACAAAGAGTTAATTACCTAATTATTTCAAAGTCTCTGATTGATTTTTCGTAGTTTTTTTTTTTTGCTGTAATATTATTCAATAGTGTGTAGTGTGATATATTTATATAATAGAATGAGTGAATCATTGCTGTACTCAAAAATATGGTGTGCATGTTGTTGATTCAATTATGTTCATCAAACAGTGAACAAATACTTTGTCGGTTATTACACTATATACACAGGTTATATATAAGTATCTGCATGTTTTGTTCACCATAACGAACCACTAAGATGCTATTATGAGTCAAAAAGTAACGAGGAGTGACCACCGTGTACCAGCCAGCCACTCACGCCCTCCCTCAAGTCACTTGACTCACCCACATTCTCCTCCCACAATACTGTTTTTGCTTTTATTCACTATATACAGATGCTATATATAAGTATCTACATGCATGTTCACCATAACGAACCACTAAGTTGGTATGCTGAGTGGCAGTGGCTGGCTGCCACTCCCTCCCTCCCTCCCTCATCTCACCTCACCTCACCTGACTTGCCACCATTCTCCACCCACCATACTGCTTTTGCTTTTATATACAGACGTTATATATAAGTATTTACATGTTTTGTTCACCATAATTGTACATCTAAGCTTGTATGGTGAGTAAAGGCACGAAGACGTAGGACCTCACACAGTCAGCTGATGGCTGCCGCCCTCAAGGTCAGATGCACTAGTATTTCTCCTCCAACAATACTGCTTGTGGTGTTATTACGCTATATACACACATTATATATAAATATCTACCTGTTTTATTCACCATACTTGTACAAGTAAAGTGGTATGGTGCCCAAAGACCATCGTGGTCATCAGTAAACAACATGGTATGTCATGCAGACGACGCTCCTCCCTCACCAAAATGGCGGCTCCCAACCTACTCCTCTTGCTGTTTATACCCTCTATACACACGTTATATATAAGTATCTACATTTGTGTTCACCATAGCGAACCACTAAGCTGGTATGGTGAGTACATTCAATAAAAGGTGACCACACACAGTCAAAAGACAACGCCACCACCCTCCCTCCCACAGCATTACTCCTCCCTCCGTGGAGCACAGCGCTAATTATCACCACAATCCTGCTATTATCAGAGCCCTGCTCAGTTTTATCACAGTCAGGGGTCTTCTGTAATAATATTATCGCTACATAATAGCATGAACAAGTATATTATGGCATTTTTAGGTAATGATGTGGTCACAACCTGAACAGCAGTGCTGTGAGTTCATGCTGCATGCGTCAGGCTCGGTAGCTTACTCAATACTGAGGCTCCTAACACCCGGGAGTTTGGCTCACGATTTTTAAAAAAATGGAGTCTGTTTACAAGAGCCCTGATGAAGGTGTGGTGAACCCCGTGTATCCGCGGGCCGTTTAAATCTTGCATAGTACTCCAAAGCATCACATGATGCGATGCGCAATTTACTGCAAGTCAGTCAAAGCATCATATGATGTGATGCGCATTTGAAGGGTTAATCTGTTCCTGGAGACAGCTCGTATTCCGAAAACTTGTTATCCGAAGCTAATTTCCCTATAAGAAATAATGGGAAATGAATTAATCCGTTCCCGGATTAAGGAGCAGGAAAGGGGCACCGGCCTTTTCGCGGTTTGCCCCATTGACAGGGCAATGGGGGTGAGACTTGCGCTGTTCGCCTCGCCTGGTCCCTCGATTCGTGGGTGTTTCGGGTCGTGTCTGTCGGCCTGCGGTGGCGTTGGGTAGCCCCACCTTTGGGGGGTCGGGGCTGGCAGGGCAGGTTTATTTCCCTGCGCTCTGTTGGGTCATCTTGGAGTGGGTTCGCTTGGGTGTCGTTGAAACGACTTCGTCCCTCAGATGGGTTTCCCGTCTGTTTCCGGTCCCGAAACGGGACTGCATGGACCTGCGGTTCATTCTGGACTTGTCCCATCTGAACCCCTGGGTTCACTGCCCCTCCTTTCGGATGACTACGCTGTCTCGGGTTCGGCTCTTCTTGGAACCGGGCGCTTGGATGGTGTCCATGGACCTCCGGGACGCTTATTGGCATGTCCCGATTCATCCGAGGTTCCGGGACTGGCTCGGTTTTGTTGTGGGGCATCTGAGTTACCGCTTTCGTTGTCTCCCGTTCGGGTTGAACCTGGCACCTCGCGTGTTCACGTGCCTTACGCGGGTCGTGGTGGCCTTTTTTGCGTCTCTTAGTATTCGGGTGTTGGCCTACCTCGACGACTGGCTGGTTTGGCCTCCCAGCCGGTCAGCTTGCTTGCTAGCCAGGGATTTGGTTCTTTCCCAGCTCGCCGGGTTTGGGTTCTTGGTGAACTGGAGGAAGTCCCATCTGGTCCCCTCTCGGGTTCGGACTTGGCTGGGTCTCGTTTAGGACTCTCGGACCGCCTCCTTGTCTCTCCCTCCGGAGTCTCTCCTGCGGCTGCGGTCCCGCCTTCATCTGTTTCTGGCTGGCCCTTGGGTCACGCGGTGGTTGCTCGAGGGGCTGTGCGGGAGCCTGTACTTTGCGATGGTAGTCTACCCGCCGGGTCGGGTTTGGCTTTGTCTGGTGTTATGGTTCCTTCGGGGTCATCCCTTCCGCCTCTCTTGCGATCGCTGGGTTTGACCCCCAGGGGCCTTGCGTCGGCTGCTGCATCGCTAGCTTCCTCTTCGGGTTTTTCCAGGTTCAGTGCCTTGGCGCCTACCCGAGCCCCTCGCTCGATGTGTACACGGATGCGTCGTCTCTCGGCTGGGGCTTTGTGACCAGTGCTCACTAGGCCGGCCAGGGGCATTGGGGTCTGTCCTTCCGTCGAGCTCACAGGACGGTGCAGGAGTTCGCGGCAGTGTGGTTTGCTCTTTGGAGTATTCGGGTCACCCGCAGATCGACGATTCGGCTCTATTTGGACTGCTCTCCGGTGGTTCATTGCCTGAACCACGGGGGTTCGATGCGGTCCTTGTCTCTTTGGGGTTAGTCGCTTCGGGTGACTCGTCTGCTGAGTTCTCATGGTTTGGCTCTCCTGGCGGTTCACGTACAGGGAGTGTCCAACATCTTGGCCGACGGCCTGTCTTGCTTCGTTCCCCTCTCCACGGATTGGACGGTTGACGACGCTTCCTTCTGTTGGCTTTGCCAAACGTTCGGGCGCCCCGAGGTGGACCTCTTTGCGTCGGCGTGGTCGAGGCGCTTTCCCATGTATGTGGTGCCCTTCCCCGATTGCGAGGCCATCGGAGTCGATGCCTTTCGGCTGGACTGGTCGAGGTGGGGGTTTCTGTACCTCTTTCCCCCGGTTTGGCTGTTACTCCAGGTTCTGACTCGCTTGGAGACTTACCAGGAGAGAGTTGTCCCTCTGGCCCCTTGGTGGCTGGCCCAGCCTTGGTTTCAGGTGCTGCTTGCTCGGTGTCCGAACCCGAGGGTTTTCCCGCGGCTCCACCTCTTTCAGCAGATCGGGCCGGTACGTCATGTGGCTTGTTCGATCTTCTCCTTGAGTTTTCGCGTATGGACTTTTTGACTCGAGTCTATCATCATCTTTATGGTGATCAGGTGGTCTCCTTGTTGGTGTCCCACCTGAGGGTTTCTTTTCAGCGGCAGTATGAAGTTTCCTCGCGGACCTTCTGTTTCTTTTTGCGTCTTTGTCGTATTAGTTCGTTGTCTGTTAGGGTGGTCTTGTCCTTTCTCTCTTGGTTGGTTCAGGACTGTCGTCTTATGCCTAACACTGTCGCCTCGTATCGTGCGCCACTGGCGGAGCCGCTTCAGCTTGCCTTCGGTATCTTTGTTACGTCTGCGCCGTTTCGCAAGCTGTCTCGTGCTTTGTTTCACCTCCTCGTGCTTTGTTCACCACGAGGTGAACAAAGCACGTTCACCTCGTGTCTCGTGCTTTGTTTCACCTTTCACCTGGCATTAGCCTCTGGGGGTCGGGTCGGGGAGCTTCATGCTCTCCTCTGGCGCAGGGGTTTCTGCTCTTTTGGTCGTGGAGATTGTTTTGTTCGATTGCAGCCGTCTCCTTCTTTTCTGGCGAAGAATGAGACTGCTGTGTTCCGGGGGGTCCATGGGTGGTTGATGTTTCATTGGTACGGCTGGTGGTGCATCATGCTTTGTGTCCGGTTGCGGCGCTTCGCCGTTATTTGTGCCCCACGGCTTCTGTGTCCGGGGACGTGCTTTGGGTTGATCCGGTTTCCCTTCTTCCCTGTTTGCGGGTTCGGGTCTCCCAGGTCGTCCGCAGGGTTATTAAATCCAGCCAGCTTGCGGTCTATTTCCGTGCCCATGGCGTCCATAAGCTCGCGGCTCTTGCTGCCATCTTTGGAAATATGTCTTGGTCTGATATTCGAGCGCGGGGTTTTTGGCGGTCGAGCAGGGTTCTGGCTGCTCGTTACTTCGTGAATGTCCCTGGGCCCCATCGGGCCTGTGTTGCTTTGCGTCGGCAGTTGCAGCCAGTTGTCTTCGAGTTGACGAGTGAGCGATGACCGCCTCCTGGGTAAGTCCCTCTTTTTTCCGTCTGTGGGTAGTTAGCTCAGGGGAGCCGAAAGGGCTCCCCCCAGAAAACCAGCGTTGAATGTAATGAAATGACATTTTCAGGGTGAGTCCCGGAGGTTCCCGTGGCATCCCTCCCTTGCTCCGGTCGTGTTTTTTTTCGTGTTTTTGACATCCAGCCTCAGAACCGAGGTGTGGGTAGCCGGCATGAAGGGTCTGGGGCTCCCCCTTCCCCCTCCTGGGGAGGGGGGAGCTGCGCAGACAGCGGCGCGACAACGTGTGACATCACACTAGTTTGCTTGTTTTGTGTTGGGGAGTTCTATCCACTAGTTCGGCTTTTGGTAGCAATTTTAACAAGAATAGGGGTTTGTTTTGAGGCGCTTACCTTTCTGGGTGCCTGATCCGGTCGATGACAGACATAGAATGCATCCAACCACAAGGGGGTTTCTATAGGCCATTGCTCCCCTTGCCTCTCTGAGGGGGCCCGGTTCTAGCCGTGGTCCCCGGTAGGCCTAAGAACTCCATACACATGACTGATGCCAAAGTCTGACATTAGCATACCAGCTTGGGAAGCTCCAGGGAGCCTCCGGGACTCACCCAGAAAATGGCATTTCATTACATTCAACGCTGGTTTTATACATAATTCAACTAAATCTACACTAAAAAACTATGTTCAAGTTATTACTTACCATTGTTGATGAATGCTGTAGGCGTGTGGAAGATGGTGTGGAGGGGGGAGGAGGAGAGGAGTTACTGTTTGGAAGGGGAGTCCCCTTCCATTATAACATCAGGCAGTGAGAACCACTCAGGGGTGCATTCTCTGGCACGTTTTGCCTGCATTCCAATAGGCCCTGGTTATTGCTCACTGCTCGATGTTCTCGCAACATATCTGTCCATGTAAGCTTGTTTTTTCCTTCTGTGCAAGATGTCTCTGTAGTGAGGCATCACATTGTCGTTGAAAAGATTAATGCAACGGCCTACTACAGCTTTCTCTGGGTGAGTCTTTTCAGTAAAAGTTTGCATTTCTTCCCACATCTGACACCACTTCTTAATGTCTGCAGAAGGGACATTCGCTACTGCCTCATCCTCCTCCACTGGAGAAACATCCTCATCTGGGTCTTCTTGCTGTTCCTTTTGAAGGGCTTGGAGTTCTTCGGTGGTCAGTTCTTCGTTGTGTTCTTCCACCAACTCCTCCACATCATCACCATCCAATTCCAAGTCTATTTGCCGGCCCAGAGTAACAATTTCCTCAACAATAGGCGCATCATTTACAGGCTCAAACCCATCAAAGTCACACATTCAGGCCACAATTTTCTCCAACCAGAGATCTGGACTCTTTGAGTCACTTCTTGCCAGGCTTTGTCAACGAGTTTTAACCCTCAAACCGCTAGGGGCCCAAATGCAATTCACACCCACAGGCGCAACAAAAAAAAATCCAAAAAATTCTTTTGTCTTATAGAAGTGTTAATTTTTGTTTCCTGATCACGGAAAAAATAACAAAAAAATCGTAGGTGGCATATTTTAGCCGCAATAGAGTAGGGAAGTGTGGCAAAAAAGGGGCGTTGGCCGAGCCTTCGCCAGACGAGGTCTACTCCGCCTGAGCTGTCAGACGGCAGTTGCCACAAATATATTATTGCCTAATTAATTTAATGTCTCTGATTGATTTTTTCTTAGTTTTTTTGCAGTAATATTATTCCATACAGTGAATTGTGGTATATTTATATAATAAAATGTGTGAATCATCGCTGTACTCAAAATTATGGTGTGCATATTAGTGATTCAATTATTATGTTCATAAAACAATAAAGAAATAGTTTTGCTGTTGTTACACTATATACACAGGTTATATATAAGTATCTGCATGTTTTGTTCACCATAATGAACTACTAAGTTGGTCTTGTGAGTCAAAAAGCAACGAGGAGTGACCGCCAAACACCAGCGAGCCGCTCACTGCCACTCCCTCCCTCAATACCACCTCACTCGCCCTCATTCTCCTCCCACAATACTGTTTTTGCATTTATTCACTATACACAGACGTTATATATATGTATTTACATGTTTTGTTCACCATAACTGTACATCTAAGCTTGTATGGTGAGTAAAGGCACAAAGACGTAGCTACTCACACAGTCAGCTGATCGGCGGCCGCCCTCAAGGCCAGACACACTAATATTTCTCCTCCAACAATATTGTTTGTGGTGTTATTACGCTATATACACACATTATATATAAGTATCTACCTGTTTTATTCACCATACCTGTACAAATAAGCTGGTATGGTGCCCAAAGACCATAGTGGCCATCAGTAAACAACATGCCAAGTCGTGCAGACGATGCTCCTCCCTCACCAAAATGGCGGCTCCCGGTCTACTCCTCTCACTGTTATCTCACACTATACACATGGTATATATAAGTATCTACATTTGTGTTCACCATAGCGAACCACTAAGCTGGTATGGTGAGTGCAGTCAATAAATGGTGGCCACACACAGTCACAAGACAACGCCACAACCCTCCCTCCACAGCCTTACTCCTCCCTCCATGGAGCACAGCGCTAAATATCACCACAATCCTGCTATTATCAGAATCCTGGTTAGTTTTATCACAGTCAGGGGTGCTTCAGTAATACTATCACTGCTAAATAATAGCAGTATCATATATATTATGGCATTTGTAGGCGATGCTGTGGTCACAAGCTGAACAGCGGTGCTGTGAGCTCGTGCTGCGTGTGCCAGCCTTGGTGGCTTGCTCAATACTGACGCTCTAACACCAAAGAATGTTGGCCTTGATTTTTTTCTAGGTGGCATCTGGCAACTATCGGTCGTGGCTGTACTATAGCTGCCCCTATCCTAGGCGGGGCATTTAAATTATAGCGCTAGACACGAAATCATATATATATGATGTGCGCGGTTTCGGTTTTGTCACTGATATCATATATATATGATTTGTGCGGTTTAAAGGTTAAAGAACTACAAATGTTAAAATGGTGTTTCCAGAAAACTCTGAGGGTGAGGTTTGTGGCTTCTGTCACTTCAAAACATTTACGGAAAAGTGCCCTTTCATAAATTTTCTTAAAAAATTCGCTATGATTTTCTGGTCCATAGGCTGAATTAGAGGAGTAGTGTTAGGAGGAAGGAACTTTACTGTGAGAAATTTATTGTATCTGTGCAACAATTCATCTTCCAAGCCTGGAGGATGAGCAGGAGCATTGTCAAGGAGAAGCAGGGCCATGAGTGGCAAATGTTTCTCCTGCAGATATTTTTGTATGGCAGGGCACACCACTTCATTCACCCACTCCGAAAAAAAATCCTAGTCACTCATGCCTAATTATTAGCCCTCCACATCACACACATTTGATTTTTCTGTACTTTATACTGTTTGAAAACCCTTGGATTTTCAGAATGATACACTAGCAAGGGTATATTTTTCAAATCGCCACTCGCATTTGAACACAGCACAAGCGTAAACCTATCTTTCATAGGCTTGTGTCCGGGCAATGCTTTTTCCTCCTTGGGAATGTATGTCCTCTTAGGCAATCTTTTTTCCAGAACAGTCCTGTTTCATCACAATTAACCCTTACACTGCTCAGGGGTCCTGGGGACATTTACACCCCTGTGCGCAAGAAAAAAAAAAATTCAAAATTTTTTTTCGTCTTCTAAACATGATAATTTGTGTCCCCTGAGCACGGGAAAAATAGCAAAAAAATCGTAGGTGACATATTTTGGGCGCAATTGACCGAAGAAGTCTGGCAAAAAGTGGGCGTTGACAGAGCGGTCGTCAGGGCTGGTCAGCGTCACCCGCGCTGACAGATGGGAGTTGCCACAAAGATATTATTACCTAATTGTTTCAATGTCTCCGATTGATTTTTTCTTAGTTTTTTTGCAGTAATATTATTCAATAGTGTGTATTGTAATATATTTATATAATAAAAGTGGTGAATAATCGCTATACTCAAACGTATGGTGTGCATATTAGTAATTCAATTATTATGTTCATAAAACAATAAACAAATAGTTTTGCTGCTGTTACACTCTATACACAGGTTATATATAAGTATCTGCATATTTTGGTCACCATAACGAACCACTAAGTTGGTATTGAGAGTCGAAAAGCAACGAAGAGTTACCGCCACACACCAGCCAGCCACTCGCTGCCACTCCCTCAACACACGCACTAAACTTTCTCCCCCAACAATACCATTTGTGGTGTTATTACACTATATACAGACGTTATATATAAGTATGTATATATTTTGTTCACCACAACTGTACAGCTAAGCTGATATAGTTAGTTCAGGCACTAAGAGTCGTCGGTATATACAGCTGGCGGCTCCCTCACTCATTCAAGGTCACACACACACTAAACTTTCTCCCCCAACAATACTGTTTGCAGTGTTATTACCCTATATACACATATTATATATAAATATCTACATGTTTTATGCACCGTAACTGCCGTAACTGGACACCTAAGCCTGTAGTGCGCCCAAAGAGCATAGTGGCCACTCTCTAAACAGCTAGACAAATCGTGCAGACGACGTCACCTCCGTCACCCAAATGGCTCCTCCTAGCATAATCCTTTTGCTGTTATTACACTAATACACACATTATATATAAGTATCTACATTTGTGTTCACCATAGAGAACCACTGAGCTGGTATGGTGAATGTAAACAATAACAGGTGGCCACACAGTCAGTAAACGATGCTGTCTCCTTCCATCTCTCAGCATCACTCCTCCTACAGCGCTAATTATTACAACAATCCTGCTATTATCACAACCCTGGTTATTTATATCACAGTCAGGGGTCATCTGTAATATTGTCATCACTAAATAATAACAATTATATATTTATTTTGACATTTTTCGGCGATGCTGCGGTCACAAGCTGAACAGCAATGCTGCTCGCTCATGCTGCGTGCGCCAGCCTTGGTTGCTCCAACAGTAATGTGCCTCTCACACCTGAGAATATTGCCCACGATTTTTTTTTAAATTGCGTCTGTTTACAAGAGCCCTGAGGAAGCTAATGTGAAGCCGCGGGCCATTTGAATCGGGCGTGGCACCCTATGGCGTATATATATGCCATGCGCACCGTGGGACATGTTACTCAGGGCGTATATATACGCCATGCGCAGTTTAAGGGTTAAACACCTGTTGCGATAGGTATCCCTCAGCCTCTGCAAACTCTTTAAATTCTGCAATAAATTTCTCAGCGGCTGGTTTGTCTGAGCTGGCAGCCTCCCCATGCCTCACAACACTATGAATACTGCTTCTTTTTCTAAATTTGTCAAACCATCCCCTGCTTGCCATAAAATCTTTCTCTGCACTCGTTCCAGGGGTTTTCTTTACAAGGTCTTCGTGCAATACCCAGGCTTTCTCACAAATGATGGCCTCCGAAACACTATCATCCGCTAACTCCTTGTTGTGTATCCAAATTAATAACAACTTTTCCTCTTCCTCAAGTATTTGTGGTCTTTGTTTCGTGATTGTTGATACTCCTTTTGTCACTTTGGCACTCATAATGTCCTTTTTCTTGGCAAGTATAGTGCATATCATTGACGAGGGTCTTCCCGCAGCTCTGCCTCTTTTATTAGATTGATTCAACCTGGTACAAGGCTGGCTTGGTCTTCTCCTCGAGTCTTCGTGTCTGGTCTTTTTGACTCCGGTCTATCGTCACTTGTATGGTGCGCAGGTGGCTTCGTTGTTGGTCTCCCTCCTGCGAGCTTCATCTCGGCGACAGTGTGAAGTTTCCTGGTGGTCCTTCCATTTCTTCCTATCATTGTGTAGGTGTTCTTTGGTCTCTGATAGGGTTGTTTTGTCTTTTTCTTTCTTGGTCGTTCCAGAACCGTCATTTTATGCCGAATACCATTGCCTCGTATCGTGTGGTGCTGACGGAGCAGCTTCAGCTTGCTTTTGGTGTTGGTGTTACTCCTGCCCCGTTCCGCAAGCTGTCTCATGCGTTGTTTCACCTCCGGCCTGCTCATGTGCCTCCTGAGCTGTTGTGGTCTTTGAACTGGGTGCTCTCAGTTCTCTCTCCTCCTCGGTTTGTTGTGGCCCCTTCCGTTCAGGATTGTTTTTCTAAGACATTTTTCCTGTTGGCATTGGCCTCTGAGGGTCGGGTCAGGTTGGGTCAGGGAGCTTTATGCTCTCCTCTGGCGCAGGGGTTTCTGCTCTTTTGGTCCTGGTGGTTGTTTTATTTGGTTGCAACCTGGCAAAAAGTTGCAATCTTTACTGGCGAATGCAACACGGGCCTGTGTTGCATTGGGTCGGCAGTTGTAGCCAGTTTTCTTCTTGACTTCGTCTTGAGGATTGAGGACAGACCGCCTCCCGGGTAAGTCCCTGTTTTTCCTTATCTTTGGGTAGTTAGCTCCGGGAAGCCGACAGGGCTCCTCCCAGAAAACCAGCGTTGAATGTAATGAAACCCCATTTTCTGGGTGAGTCCCGGAGGCTCCCCAGCATACCTCCCTCCCCTTGGTTGGCGGTGTTTTTCGTGTATTTTGACATTCAACCTAAGAACTGAAGGTTGGGTTGCCGGTGCAAGGGTCTGGGGCTCCCCCTTTCCCCTCCCAGGGAGGGGGGGGGGGTTGCACAAACAGCGACGCTGCAATATGATGACGTCATGCTTGTTTGCTAATTTTTGTTTGAGGAAGCTCTGTCCACTTGTTCGGCTTTCGGTAGCAATAGTTTCACCAGAATAGGGGTTTGTTTTAGGGCGCCTACCTCCCTGAGTGCCTGTCCTGGTCGATGGCAGACATAGAATGCTCCCAACCACATGGGGGTTTCTATAGGCTATTGCTCCTTGTACCTTTCTGAGGGGGGCCAGGTTCTGGCTCATGGTCCCCAGTAAGCAAGAACTCCAAGCACATTGACTGATGCCAGATAGTTCTACATATCCATTCAGCCTGGGATAGCTCTGGGAAGCCTTCGGGACTCGCCCAGAAAAGGGCGTTTCATTACATTCAAAGCTGGTTGTTTTGGGGAAAGGATTCAAATTAGGAGGTGAGCATACTATATGTGGGTGTATTATAATAATAGTGCATGCATTTTTAATTATTGGTCTCTAAATGAAACCTGTGTTATGACAAACTCATTATACTAAAACTTTAGTTATACATAGGAGTTGACTGTAGTTTAATAAGTTCCATAGTGAATTATGATGATGGTCAGTGAAAATGTTTTCTTTTGTGACCATTATATTATAATTAATTTGTTACTACATTGAAGATACCATATGCTATATATTGAGCCAGGTTTTGTTGGTGTTACAGGAAAACCACCTCAAAAAACACATGCACAGCCACGACCTGTCCCTACACACCTGTCCCTACTGTCATGCATATTTCAAGAAGCCCTTCAACCTCAAGCAGCATATTAAGAAACATGAAAGTAAGTCTTTATTCAAAAGTAGAGGAGTATATGAATTGTTTGCAAAATGTTAATTGTTTTTCTTTGTGTGGGAGCCCCGTCTGCTCGCTGGAGCTATCGGACTGATATTAGCTATATTAATCTGGGGCTTCATTCTCACGGAGTTCGAGCCTACCAGCGACCACAATCCAGAACCTGGGGCCAGATTCACGAAGCAGTTACGCAAGTACTTACGAACCTGTCCTGTTGCGGCTTTACGCCGTTACCTGTACACCTCGGCTTGTGTGTCCAGGGATGCCCTGTAAGTTGAACCGGTGTCCCTCGTTCCTTGTTCCAGGGCTCTGGTTTCTCAGGTCGTCCTCAGAGTTATTATCTTGAGGTTATCTTGAGATGATTTCAGGGCTTTTTTTTAGTGTCCCCGCGGCCCGGTCCTCGACCAGGCCTCCACCCCCAGGAAGCAGCCCGTGACAGCTGACTAACACCCAGGTACCTATTTTACTGCTAGGTAACAGGGGCATAGGGTGAAAGAAACTCTGCCCGTTGTTTCTCGCCGGTGCCTGGGATCGAACCCAGGACCACAGGATCACAAGTCCAGCGTGCTGTCCGTTCGGCCGACCGGCTCCCTTTAGTCTAGCCAGTCTACGATCTACCCTCGCGCCCATGATATTCGGAAGTTTGCAGCTCTTGCTGCTGTGTTTGGGAACATGTCATGAGCTGACATTTGGTCGCGGGGGTTTTGGAGGTTGAACAGGGTCCTGGCTGCTAATAACTTGTTAATTAATGTGCCGATTTCTCAGCGGTTTTGTGTTGTGTTGTGTGGGCGGTTGCAGCCAGTTGTCTCGTCTTTGTCATGAGTCCCATGGTGCGGCTGCCTCCCGGGTAAGTCCCTCTTTTTCCTGCCCTTTGGGTAGGGAACCAACAGGACTCCCCCCAGAGAAAACCAGCGTTGAATGTAATGAAATGCCATTTTATGGGTATAGCCCTGGAGGCTCCCTTGCACCCTCCCTCCCTCTGGTCGGTGGTTTTGTTCCATTTGTCAGTCTTCAGACTAGCGGTCCGCGTGGTGGGTGGTGGTTTGGCGCAAACGACCAATGCATGTTATGAAGACTTGTTGCTTGTTATCTTGTTTTCCTTGGGGGAGACATTTTAGCCTCTGTTCGGTCTCCGGTTGCAGTTTTCTTAAAAGTTGGGGTCTGTTTTGGGGCACCTACCTTTTTGGGGTGTCTAACCCCGGTCAATGACAGACACGACTACTAGCATGCAAGGGAGATTCATAGGCCATTGTTTTCTGCGCATCTCTGAGGGGACTAGGCTCTGGCTTGTGGTCACTGGTAGGTTCAAACTCCGTGAGACTGAAGCCCTAGACAAATGAGCTCATATCAGTCCGGTAGCTACTGGGAGGCTCCGTGGCTCTACACAGAAAATGGTGTTTCATTACATTCCACGCTGGTTTTATTAAATGAAATAAGTTAATAAGTAATTAATAATTAATAAGTTTATAATAAGTTTTTGAGACTCATGGGTGTCATCTCTAAATTATGACTTCCAAATTTAATGTATTTATGGCACAGCTATGCTTGTGAAGTTCAACATTTTCTGGGTTTTATTCACTTTAATTGATTTGTATTAAATGTCCCTGATAAATATTTTTTAGGTCTGTGTGACTTGCTGTTTCAGACAAGGAACCCTACAGTCATGCTGTAGAATCCATCCTATAGAGTAGGATTATTTCAATACTTCCATCATGGCATTCAACTCTGTGAATGCTGCTTCAATTTTTCCCCTTGAAACAATTTTTTGTGCAAAAAAAATGAATGTTTTCTTAGACATAATTTTGTTAGGAATATCAACCAGGATTTGGTTCCTACCCTGCATATCTGTATTCAGTTCATCTAGGTAATGAATGATATCACATACATAGGGAGCCAGGCAGACATGTTTCTTCTCATAAAGATAAATTTAGATTTCAGCTATTTAATAAACTCTTGCAAAAAATTTCTTTAAAGAGCTAGCAAACTTTTCATTGGATGAATAGGTACAGTATAGGTGTTCAGATCCCATTTCCTTCCACATCTTTGGAGATGCCTTCAAGTGTGAAATACATAAAAAGCTCATGCTTTTTATGCATTTCACAATTAGGTTGGCATCTTTGAGAAATGAACAGATCTTGAGCTGCATTTCTTGGATTATTTGGGTTTCTTGATGCAGAAAGCAGGGAAATCGAGACAATGCTAAAATTTATGTCCTTAACCCTTGAATGGCACAATAGATACATGTACATGGGAAGTAACTGTCAGGGAATGGCGCACATCGTACATATACTATTGAGGGTCTCGCATTCGATATTTAATGCCCCGCAAGGGATAGGGGCAGTTATAGTCCAGCCGCGGCCGATAGTAAACAGATGCCATCTTGGAAAAAATCGTGGGGTAACATTCCCGGGTGTGAGAGCCTCAGTACTTAGTGAACAACCAAGGCTGGCACACGCAGCATGAGCTAAGAGCACTGCTGTTCAGCTTGTGATCACAGCACAACCCGTCCTCGCAAATTCGTATAGTCAATATTGACTTATTAGTTACCTGCATAGGTGACATACTAAACATAATAGTTTCCCTTCAAAAGCTTCATAGAAAACACCGACCTTACCTAACCTACTTAGTATGTTAAAATAAGCATCTTATAGCTTCGTAATTACAATTGTTACTTGACCTATTATAGGTATAGGTTAGGTAATAATTGTAATTACGAAGCAATAAGATGCTTGTCTTAACATACTAAGTAGGTTAGGTAAGGTCGGTGTTTTCTATGAAGATTTTCAAGGGAAACTATTATGTTAAGTATGTCACCTATGCACTGATTTAATAAGTCAATATTGACTATACGAATTTGCGAGGACGGGTTGCACAGCATAACCTAAAAATGTCTAAATGTATATGTACTTGCTATTATTTAGTGAAGATAGTTTTACATAAGACCCCCTGACTGTGATAAAAGTGACCAGGATTCTGATAACAGGACTGTGGTGATAATTAGCGCTGTGCGTAGTATGGTGGGAGGAGTAAACTTGGTGAGGGAGGGAGGTAGCATTGTCTGCTGACTCTTTGTGGTCACTTGTTAATGTCTTGACTCACCATACCAAATTAAAACACTTTGGCTCACCGCGCGCACGAGACCCGCACTGTCCCGGGTGGGTCTTGGCGTTTCACGGGAGCGTGCGGTAATTCTGAAAAGTGTATACTCTCTTCAATTTTGTCACTTCAATTTTCGTCCTAGTTTTTCAGTTTGGTATCATTGTGTTCGCAATAGAATTCTCTACATGACTAAAGACATATAAAGTCGAAAAGCCCGGCGTACCATCCACAACAAACAGAGAAAGTGAGTGCGTGTTACCCGGGAGCGCATAAGAGCGATAAAATGTATACACTCCTTTCACGTTTGTCACCTCAATTCCCATCCTAGGGCTTTCATTTTGGTATCATTGTGTTCGCAATAGAATTCCCAACAAGAGCATATGCATATGAAGTAAAAAACCGCAGCACGCTCTCATTACATTAGAGAGCGAGGTAATACTGAAAAGTGTATACTCGTTTCTACTTTGTCATCTCATTTCTCGTCCTAGGTTTTTGAATTTGGTATCAATGTGTTCGCAATAGAATTCTCTGCAAGAATAAATGCATATAAAGCCCAAAATCCCAGCGAGAAAGTGAGAAAGTAAGAGCGTATTACCCAGAACCGCACAAGAGCAATAAAATGTGTACACTCTCTTCACTTTGGACATCTCAATTCTCATCCTAGGTCTTTCATTTTGGTAACATTGTGTTTGCAATAGAATTCCCTACAGGAGTATATGCAAATACAAAGTCCAAAAGCCAGGCGTATCACCCACAGCAAACAGAGAAAGTGACGGAGCATAATCCCAGTGAGCGCTAATAAAATGGGTATACTTTTTTCAACTTTGTTACCTCAATTCTGGTCCAAGGTCTTTCATTTTGGTATCAATGTATTCGCAATGAAATTCCCTACAAGAGTATATGCATATAATATCCAAAACCGCTGTGCGCCCCTCCCGAAGCCACCGCCAATTTACCGACGAAAGCGACGCAATGCTGCGTTGTTACCGGGAATGCGTCTACTAAAAAAATGACGCAATGCTGCGTCGTTACCGAGCGAAAGTATTAATGGTTCTCTATGGTGAACACAAATGTAGATACTTGTATATAACATGTATATATAGTGTAATAACAGCAAAAGGAGTATGTTGGGAGGAGCCATTTTGGTGAGGGCGGTGGCATCGTCTACATGACTTGCCATGCTGTGTAGGGTGGCTACTATGCTCTTTGGGCACCATACCAGCTTAGTTGTACAGTTACGGTGAATAAAACATTTAGTTACTTATATATAATGTGTGTATATAGTGTAATAACACCACAAACAGAATGGTTGGGCAAGGAATGTTAGGGAGTCTGGCCTTGAACCAGTGAGGAAGGTAGCATCAGCTAACTCTGTGGGACGACCTCTGTTATTGTCTAAACTCACCATATCAGCTTAGATATACAGTTATGGTGAACAAAACAGATACTTATATATACCCTGTGTATATAGTGTAATAACAGCAAAACTATGTTTATTGTTTTATGAACATAATAATTGAATTACTAATATGCACACAATACTTTTAAGTATAGCGATTATTCACATGTTTTATTTTATAAATATATCACACTACACACAATTGAATAATATTACTGCAAAAAAACAGAAAAATCAGACACTGAAATAATTAGGTAATAATATCTTTGTTGCAACTTCCACCTGACAAGTCAGGTGGAGTTGACTGCCTCCGATGATTACTCTGTCAACGCCTCACTTTTGCCAGACTTCCTCGCCCTGTTGTGGCCAAAATGTGTCGCCTACAATTCCCCCCCCCCCCCACCCCCATGGTCAGGGAACACAAATGATCACTTTTATAAGACGAAAAAACAAAATTTGACATTTTTTTCAACAAATTAAAAAAAAAATACAAAAATTCTGAGTGAAGCCCCATTGGCTCCCCGGAGCTATCCAGGCTGACATGTATCTATTGGCTGTCTGGCATCGGTCAAGGTGCATGGAATTCGTGCCTACCGGGGACCATGAGCAATGGCCTGTAGAAACCCTCGTGTGGTTTGGAGCATTCCATGTCTGCCATCGACCGGGTCTGGCACCCAGAATGGTAGGCACCCCAAAACAAACCCCTAGTATGGTGAAAATATTGCTACTGAAAGACGAACGAGTGGACAGAACTCCACCAAACAAAAATTAGCAAACGAGCATGACGTCATCACGTTGCCGCTCCGCTGTCTGGGCTTTCTCTCCATCCCCAGGAGGGGGAAGGAGGAGCCCCAGACCCTCGCACCAGCGATCCAACTGTACGTTTCTTCTGTGTACGTTCTCCAGTTCACCCAAGCTAGAGGTAAATGGGCCACAAGCTAGTGGCCCATCTGTGTGTGCAAGATATTCGGGTTTTGGCCTACCTGGTTATGACTGGTTGGTGTGGGCTCCCACTTGGTCTGCTTGTCTGTTAGCCAGGGGTCTGGTTCCTTCCCAGCTTGCCGGGTTCGGATTCTTGATAAATTGGCAGAAGTCAGTTGGTTCCATCCCAGGTTCAGACTTGGCTGGTCCTTGCATGGGATTCTCGGAGTGCATCATTTTCTCTATCTGCCGCAGTTCTGCTCTGGCTGCAGGACCACCTTTGGCTATTTTTGAGGGGGATCCAGGTTACTCTGTGGTTGTTTCATTACATTCAACACTGGTTTTCTGTGAGGAGCCCATACGGCTCCCTGGAGCTTATCGGGCTAATGTATGTTATATTAGACCAGGACATTAGCTAAGGAGTTCAGACCTACCAGGGACCAGCGCCAGAACCTGGCCCCTTCAGAGAGGTTTCAGGGAGCAATGGCCCTGGAAAACCCCTTTGTGGTTGGGGTTTTCCTTATCTGCCATCTACCGGGGTCAGGCACCCAAAGGTAGGCATGACAAAACAAACCCCACATGGTAAAAACTAAAACAAAAACCGAACAGAGAGGTAGAAATTCCCTACAATCCCAAGGAAACAAGCAAACAAGCAATCACTACACTTTACTGCCGTGCCGATCTTCCGCGCAGCCCTCCCCGCCCCGAGAGGGGAAGGGGGGGGGCCCCGGACCTACCGCGCCAGCTGCCTAGCTTCAGTTCGTAAGCTAATGTCAACCGGGATAGACGCTTCTCTGGCCTCAGTTTCCTAGGCGGTGTTTGCCTAGGTTGCATTGTATGTGTCTTCCGGGTCCCAATCCGTCTTGTACGGGATCGTTGGTTGCTGTGCCCTTGTTTCCGGGTGACAGTCACCACTTTTACCTCCGTCATGTTGCCTGTTGGGTCACTGACACCTAGACCCGGGGTCTTGCCAGAGAGATTCTCTGCTTGTTCTCCAGTACTCTCCTGATGTTATTACTGTTCGGAGTACAGGCGGCATCCGTGTTGCAAGCTAGATTAGGTTGCTGCAACACGCTAGGTTAGTTTCCCACTCCGATGCCCCGGGGCCGCCCCACTATGGTTAGGTGCTGTTCGCCCCTTTCCCTCCCTGTTCCCAGCTCCCGTTTGGGTTGGGGACGGAGGTTTTCGAGCCTGTTCCTCCTGCCAAGGCTTCTGGGTCTTCCCAGCGTCGGGTCAGAAGGGTCTTCCCTTCTTTCTTGCTGCCTTTCCCATGGACTCTTCCTATTCTTTAAGGGCGGAGGGCTTGGAGGATGACTCTGCCCTGGGGCCTCTGTTGCGGGTTCCCGGCACTTTGGAGGATGCCTAATAGCAGTTCTGGGGCAGTTAGCCCTTCCTGGGTTTTCTGCTTCTGGGCTGAGTTTCGCCCATCCAGTCTGCTTGCTTCCCACTTTTGCTGGCGTGTTTTTGTATCTTTTGTGTCAGTCACAGCCCTCTGTTCTGGTGGTCATTTTCTTCTGCCGTTTCCCGGCGTGGCCACCAGGGCGGCACTGCGGTTTGTTTACATGCGCCTGGGTGTGCGAGCGAGTGTATGGGGTGAGTTGTAAACCTTTTTCAGGGGTTTTATTCTCCTGTTGTCGTTTCATTGCTTTTCTGGTGTTTTCTGCCCATTCCTGTTCCTCTGGGAACATTTGAGTGTGGATTTTACACCGGGTTTTCCATTTGTCTGTTTTGAGCTCAGTGTCCTTGGCTGTTATGCTTGCTCCCACACCTTGTCCCTCGGTTTTCGGTCTGTTTTGACCGTTTCCCTAGGGGTTCTGTCTGGGGGCTGTGCTTTGTCTTTCTATGGTGTATCTCCGCCGGCAAAGGTGGTGGTTTGGGTTCCCCCTGGTTCGATTCCGGGTTCCTTTGAGTTCTTTGGTTTCGTTCCGGAGGTTTCTTCCTCTTGGGCCCCTTTGTTGGTTCAGGGGGCTTTGTTTTCTTGTGTGACCCGGTTCTGCCTTCTGGAGTTCTGGGGTCTTCCTGGCTTGCAGACTGATCTTTTTGGGTCTTGGCACGTGTTGTGGTCGTGCTGGGACTTTGAGGTTTTGTTGTCGAGGTGGGCCTTTTGATGCAGTTTTGTGCCTTCTTTGCCTGGCCGGTGTGGTGCTCTCTGCCCACTGGTCGGCGGCTTGTAATTTTCTTTTCACGTATTTGTGTGTGTAACATACCTTATCTGTATGTGTATATGTATATGTGTGTGTATTTGTATATAATATGTATGTATGTGTGTATGTGTGCTGTTTCTTTCGGAAGGGGTTCTGTTCCCTTCTCTGTTGACGGGGTGCTGGGGGAGCAGCTTGCTCTGTTGACTCTCGCATAGTCCCACAGTTAGTGGGCACTTTTGGTTGTCTTCCGGCCTCTGGTGGCGGCGGTGGACGGCTTCTTCACCTTTGGGGGGTTCAGGGCTAGCGGGGTGGGCTTCTTCCCCTGAGCTTCGTCATGTCATCTTAGGGGTGCATTGGACGTGGTCGATCTGCCCCCATCCTTCTGGGGTTCCCGTCTGCTCTTTGCAGACATGGGCCTGTCGCATTTGCGGTTCTTCTGGACTTCTTCAGTCTGTGCCCTGGATTCTATGCCCTCATCGGAGGACTGTTGTCTCCTGTCCGGCTTCTGTTGGGGCCAGGTACCTGGATGGTGGCCCTGGGCCTCCAGGTCAGTTATTGGCACGTTCCTCTCCAGTTTTCCGGGACTGGCACAGTTGGTGGTGGGGCTTCAGGCTTGCCGCTTTTGTTGCCTTCCCTAATTTGTAATTGGCATTTAGTGTATTTTTGCATCTTTATTGGATCTTGCTGTCCTGTCAGAGTCTGCTTGGGACTCGGTGTCTGGCCTACCTCGACAACTGGCTGGTGTGGGCTCCCAGTCGGTCCGCTGGTCTGCTCGCCAGGGGTGTGATTCTTTCCAGATCGCTGGGTTTGGTTTCCTGGTGATCTGGAGGCCATTCCATCTGTTTCCGTCCCGGGTTCGGACCTGGCTGGGCCTTGTTTAGGGCTCTTGGGCCGCTCCTTGTCTTTCCCTCCAGAAGTGTTGCAGCGGCTGTAGTCCCGCCGTCGGCTGTTCATGAAGGGGTCTTGGGTTGCTCAGCAGTTGCTCGAGCAGTTGTGTTGGAGTAATTACCTAAGTGTAATTGCCTAAGTATAGTTACAGGATGAGAGCTACGCTCATGGTGTCCCGTCTCCCCAACACTCTGTCATATAATGCTTTGAAATTACTGACGGTTTTGGCCTCCATCACGTTCTAACTTAACTTGTTCCAACCGTCTACCACTCTGTTTACAAAAGTGAATTTTCGCATATTTCTCCAGCAGCTTTGTTTCGTTAGTTTAAATCTATGACCTCTTGTTCTTGAAATTCCGGGTCTCAGGAATTCTTCCCTATCAATTTTATCGATTCCTGTTACTATTTTGAACGTAGTGATCATATCGCCTCTTTTTCTTCTATCTTCTAGTTTTTGCATATTTAATGCCTCTAACCTCTCCTCGTAGCTCTTGTCCTTCAGTTCTGGGAGCCACTTAGTGGCATGTCGTTGCACCTTTTCCAGTTTGTTGATGTGCTTCTTAAGATATGGGCACCATACAACCGCTGCATATTCCAGCTTTGGTCTAATAAAAGTTGTGAACAATTTCTTCAGTATTTCTCCATCCATGTATTTAAAAGCAATTCTGAAGTTAGAAAGTGTAGCATAGGCTCCTCGCACAATGTTTTTAATGTGATCCTCAGGTGACAGTTTTCTATCTAGAACCACCCCTAGATCCCTTTCTTTGTCAGAATTCTTTAATGATTTCTCACATAATTTATAGGTTGTGTGGGGGGTCTATGTTCTCCAATTCCACATTCCATAACATGGCATTTATTCACATTAAATTCCATTTGCCAAGTGTTGCACCATATACTTATTTTATCCAGGTCTTCTTGAAGGGCATGACATTCATCAAGGTTTCTTATCTTCCCTATTATCTTAGCATCATCAGCAAACATGTTCTTGTAATTCTATATTCCCACTGGTAGATCGTTTATGTAGACAATAAACATTGCCGGTGAAAGATCTGAACCCTGTGGTACTCCACTCGTAACATTCCTCCAATCCGATACCTTGCCTCTGATTACGGCCCTCATTTTTCTGTCAGTTAGGAAATTTTTCATCCATGTTAGTAGCTTACCTGTCACTCCTCCAATATGTTCCAGTTTCCAGAACAACCTCTTATGGGGAACTCTGTCGAAAGCCTTTTTTAGGTTTAGATAGATGCAGTCAACCCAACCATCTCTTTCCTGTAAAATCTCTGTGGCTCAATCATAAAAACTGAGCAAGTTCATTACACAGGATCTTCCAGATCGAAAACCATACTGTCTGTCTGATATTATATCGTTTTCCTCCAGGTGCTCTACCCATTTAGTTTTAATTATTTTTTCCAATATTTTGACTATTACACTTGTCATTGATACAGGTCTATAATTAAGGGGGTCTTCCCTGTTTCCACTTTTGTAGATTGGAACTATGTTAGCCTTTTTCCACACATCAGCTACAACTCCTGTACACAGGGATGCCTGAAAAATCAGTTGAAGTAGAATGCTGAGCTCAGGTGCACATTCTCTCAGAACCCATGGTGAAACTCTATCTGGACCAACTGCTTTGTTCTTACTTAGCTCCTTGAGCATTTTTTCCACTTCACCTCTAGACACCTCTATGTGCTCTATGTTGTTCCCTGGAATTCTTATTGTGTCTGGTTCCCTAAAGATTTCATTTTGTACAAACACACTTTGGAACTTTTCGTTTAGTGTTTCACACATTTCCTTTTCATTATCCGTGAATCTATTTCCCATTTTCAACCTCTGAATATTATCCTTTACCTGCAATTTGTTGTTTATGAAGTTATAGAATAGACCTAGTTCTGTTTTACATTTGTCTGCAATCCCTTTTTCAAAATTTCTTTCTGCCTCTCCTCACTGCCGTGTAGTTGTTTCTCGCATCTTTGTATCGCTGGTATGTTTGGGGGTTTGGCCTCTTCCTTTATTGATTCCATTTTTGTGTCTGTTGGTCTCTGGCCCTCTCGCAATTTCTATTGAACAAATCCTGTTTCCTAGTTCTGCATCTCTGTTTTGGTATAAATTTTTTTGTGCCTTTATCATATATTTCACAAAACTTGACATACATCTCATCTTCTGAACTTTAATGTGCTGGTCTGCCCGTGGGGTCGGGTTTCGCTTCGGCGTCTGGTTGGTTCCATCGGAGACTCCCCTTCCGCCTCTTGCAATCGTTGGGTTCATTCCTTCGGGGATCTTGTGTTGGTGCTGCTTCACCAGCTTCCTCTTTGGGGTTTTCGGGGTTCTGTGTCTTGGCACCTCCCCGAGCCTTCGCTCGATGTGTTCACGGACCGGTCATCTCTTGGCTGGGGCTTTGTGACCAGTGCTCTCCAGGTCGGCCGGGGATGGTGTGGCCTGTCCGTCTGTCGGGCTCACAGCACGGTTCGGGAGTTCGTGGCTGTCTGGTTTGTGCTTCGGAGTGTTTGGGTCACTCGGTGCTCTACCATTCAGCTCTATTCGGACTGTTCTCTGGCGGTTCTTTGCTGGAACCACAGGGTTTCTCTTAGGTGTTGACCTTTGGGGTTGGTTCCTTAGAGTGGCTCGTTTGCTGGATTCTTGGGGTTTGGCTAACCGTGAGGTTCATGTCTGGGGTGTGTCCTGCATCCTGGCGGACAACTGTCTTGGTCCATTCCTCTGTTCGCGGATTGGCCAGTCGTCGCCGACTCGTTTTGTTGGCTCTGCCGGTCGTATGGCTTCCTGGCCATGGACGCCTTCGAGTTGGCGTGGTCTCGGCGTCGCCCATTTTATGTGGCGCCCTTACCTGCCTGCGAGGCGTTCATGGTGGATGCTTTTTGGCAGGACTGGTCGAGGTGGGGGTACCTGTTCCTCTTCTCTCGGTCCAGCTGATGCTTCGGGATTCCGGCTTGGTTGCATCCCATTCCCACGAGAGCAGTACCTTATGGTTCCTTGGTGGCCGGCCCAGCTTTATTTTCAGACGCTGCTTGATAGGTGTCCGAACCCGGGGCGTTTTCCCACGGTTCTGCCTCTTTCGGCAGATCAGCTTGGTCCTGTACGTGACTGGTTCTGCCTTCTCGGCTCTTCGCGTCTGGTATTTTGATGCGGGTATCACAGTCTCTGTGGTGATCAGGTGGCTTTGTTGACGGTGTCCCACCTGCGAGCTTCGTCTTGGCGACATTATGACGTTCCTGGTGTTTCTATGCACTTTTTCTTGCTCTTCGTAGGTTGTCTTCTCTTTCGCATCGGGTTGTCTTGTCCTTTCTTGGGTTTTCAGGACTACAGTTATTTGATGTTTCTTACTGTCGCCTCATTTTGTGCGGCGCTGGCGTAGCCGTTCTGGCTTGCATTCGGGGTGGACGTCACATCTGCCCCATTTCGTATGCTTTCTCGTTTTGTTTCACCTCCGGCCTGCTCATGCGTCGCCTGAGCCATCCTGGTCCTTGATCAGGGGTGCCTTCTTATCTTCTCAGTTGGTGGTAGCCCCTTCGGTTCAGGTTCTGCTCTTTGGTACTGGTGGTAGGTTTGTACATTTGCAGCCTTTCTCCGTCCTGGCGACGGTCGAGACAGCTGCTTTCCGGAGGAGTTCTTGGGTTATTGATGCTTGATTGGTTTGGCCGGGGGAAACTTAGATGATTGTCATGCCCTTCAAGAAGACCTGGACAAAATAAGTATATGGAGCACCACTTGACAAATGGAATTTAATGTGAATAAATACCATGTTATGGAATGTGGAATAGGTGAACATAGACCCCCCCAACCTATAAATTATGTGAGAAATCCTTACAGAATTCTGATAAAGAAAGGGATCTAGGGGTGGTTCTAGATAGAAAACTATCTCCTGAGGACCACATAAAGAACGTTGTGCGAGGAGCCTGTGCCACACTTTTTAACTTCAGAATTGCTTTTAAATACATGGATGGCAAAATACTAAAGTAATTGTTCACAACTTTTGTAAGGCCAAAGCTCAAATATGCAGCAGTTGTGTGGTGCCCGTATCTTAAGAATTACATCAACAAACTGGAAAAGGTGCAAAGACATGCTACTAAGTGGCTCCCAGAACAAGCAAGAGCTACGAGGAGAGGTTAGAGACATAAATATGCCAAAACTAGAAGACAGAAGAAAAAGAGGTGATATTATCACAACGTACATAATAGTAACAAGAATTGATAAAATCGATAGGGAAGTTTTCCTGAGACCTGGAACTTCAAGAACAAGAGGTCATAGATTTAAACTAGCTAAACACAGATGCTGAAGAAATATAAGAAAATTCACTTTCGCAAACAGAGTGGTTGATGGTTGGAACAAGTTAGGTGAGAAGGTGGTGGAGGCCAAGACTGTCAGTAGTTTCAAAACTGCCAGTTAGCAGCACCCTTCCTGGGACTACCTGGGCGTGAGTCCTCTTATAGTAATCGCTCAGGACCCTGGGAATCCCGTAGGGGTCCAATTGATGTGACCCCGGAGTCCCCACACACTTTGTGCGAGTTTGAGGGTTGCTCGGTCCTCTTGTTTCGGGGTGACCCTTATTGTTTTTGCCTCCGCCATGCCGCCTGTTGGGTCGGTGATACTTTCGACCCCGAGCCCTGTGAGTGTTGCTGCTTGCTAGTGACTCAATTTACCCAATCCTCTGATGATTCTATTCAGGTATGGGCAGCGCAAGCATTGCAAGCTAGGTTTCGGCTGTTGCAACGTGCTCGGTTGGTTGCTCACCTGGATGCCCCGGGGCTGCCCCACTTTGCTTTTCAAGACCCGGACCCCAAGCGACCCTGGTTCAGTCCTCACCTTCTCGTCCTTTCCCTCCAGTTGTTCGTTATGGTCACCCCACCCCCCCTTCTTCTTCCGGCTCCGAAATGTCTGAGGATTTCGGAGCTGGGGCAGGGGTTACTTGATCTCGAGACTCGGGCAGCTTCGGGGGATGGCCCCTTCTGGGGGGCAGCAGAGACTTTAGAGTCTTCTCTCCCGGCCGAAGCTTCTGGGTCTGACCAGTGAGCCCCCTTTCTTCAGCTTCTGCGGCTGCGCTGTCCTTGTCTTGTGGGGTCTGTGCTTGGGGAGATGACTCGACCCCGAGTCCTGCTGTGGGGGACCTAGGGGATGGGGAGGGGCTGACTTGGGGACCTTGGGCCCTGCTAGACCCCGCCTGGGGTTTTCTTTTCCCCCTGCATAAATTGGATTTGGTGTCGGCCCCTCCCCGGGTTCGGTTCCGTGTTCCACCGGGTGCATCAGTTCCATCTTTCCAGAGGTTTTCGGCTTATCGGCTTGGGAGCTTTGGGAGCATCTTTGGGAGCATCAGCTTTGGCATCAGCAAAGCATCAGCTTTGGGAGCATCTTGGGAGCTTGGGAGCATCTTTCCAGAGGTTTTCGGCTTTCGGCTTGGGAGCCGGTCGGCCGAGCGGACAGCACGCTGGACTTGTGATCCTTTAGTCCCGGGTTCAATCCCAGGCGCCGGCGAGAAACAATGGGCAGAGTTTCTTCCACCCTATGCCCCTGTTACCTAGCAGTAAAATAGGTACCTGGGTGTTAGTCAGCTGTCACGGGCTGCTACCTGGGGGTGGAGGCCTGGTCGAGGACCGGGCCGCGGGGACACTAAAAAAAAGCCCCGAAATCATCTCAAGATAACCTCAAGATAACCTCAAGATTATCACATCCAACCTGGTGTGGTGCGGGCAGCCCTTGCAACATACCTCCTACGTGACCCGATTATGCCTCGGAGATAGATCCCTCGGAATTCAGGTTTGGGACTTCGTTTTCTTTCTGGCTCCGTTACGAGGTTCCGGAGTCTTCCTGGCTTGATGACTGTGCCTTGTTTGTTTTGGATTCCTGGCATTCCTTCTGTCGTTCCCGCGCGCTGGAGTGGCGGGAAGCTTCCACGGTGGTTCAGGTTTTCCTGGGGGGCAATCTTGAGTACCTGAACGCGTGCTTGTTTGCCCTTGCCCTTCCACGTGATGTTGGCGTTGTTCAGCTCCATGTGCAGGTTCCCTCCCTTTCGGCGGCGCTTGTTGCAGAGGACTTGCGCGCCGGGGCCTTTTAGCTTTGGCCTTGTGGTTCTTTTCCCTTCTGGAGCTGTCCTTGGATTGGCTCGTGGAGGATGTGAGGGCACTTGGGTCCGTCCCTGGGTCCGGCACCTTGTTCACGCCGGCTCGCTCGTCTGCCTCCTTGTTGAAGCTTTTCGCGCCGATTTTGCGGGATGCAGTTTCCCTGTTCTATGCTTCCCGCTCGTGTGTCGGCAGGCGGTGCTTGGTTCCTCTGTGGAATCTGCTTGGGCCCTGGCTCTTAGATTGTCGTCGCCTTTTTGTCCTCTTCCGTTTGATACGTCTGCCATGGGGCAGTTTATCCAGGCTGAGTTTATCCAGGCTGCTTCGTCTGCTTGTCGTCTGATGTCAGACTTGCTGGTCCTTCGGTGGTCCTGTGTGGGGGTCTTCTCGGAGGGTCGTGCCAGGGCTCGGGTTCCTCTCGTCGTGGTAGGCCACTGGTGTCAGGTTCAGGTTCGGCTCCTTCAGGCCCGCCCTCGTCTGGTCGGCACGGTGATCGCTCTGTGCAGGGTTCTGGGTCTCGTAAGGGGTGCCAGCCCTTCCGCAGTTTGCCCCATTGACGGGACGATGGGGGGGGAGGCCTGCGCTGTTCGCTCACGCCTGGTCCTACGATTCGTGGGCATTTTGGGTCATGTCTGTCGGCTTGCAGTGGCGTTGGGTGGGCCCCCCCTTTTAGGGGGTTCGGGGCTGGCAAGGCAGGTTTCTTCCCCTGAGCTTTGTCGGGTCGTCTTGGAGTGGGTTCGCTTCGGCGTGGTCGAAACGACAGCGTCCCTCAGATGGGTTTCCCGTTTGTTTCCGGTCCTGGAACGGGACTGCGCGGATCTGCGGTTCATTCTGGACTTGCCTCGTATGAACCCATGGGTTCATTGCCTCTCCTTTCGAGTGACTATGCTGTCCCAGGTTCGGCTCCTCTTGGAACCGGACACTTGGATGGTGTCCCTGGACCTCTGGAACGCTTATTGGCACATCCCGATTCATACGAGGTTCCGGGACTGGCTCGGTTTTGTTGTGGGGTGTCTAAGTTACCACTTTCGTCATCTCCCGTTCGGGTTGAACCTGGCACCTCACGAGTTCACACGCCTTAAGCGGGTCGTGGTGGATCATTTGCGTCTGTTTGGTGTACGGGTGTTGGCCTACCTCGACAACTGGATGGTTTGGGTTCCCAGCCTGCTGGCTTGCTTGCTAGCCAGGGATTTGATTCTTTCCCAACTCGCCATGTTCGGGTTCTTGGTGAACTGGAGGAAGTCCCATTTGGTCCCCTCTCAGGTTCGGACTTGGCTGGGTCTTATTTGGGACTCTCGGACCGCTTCCTTGTCTCTCCCTCCGGAGTCTCTCCTGTGGCTGCGGTCCAGCCTTCGTCTGTTTCTGGTGGGCCCTCGGGTCACCCGCGGTTGCTCAAGGGGGTTGTACGGGAGCCTGAACTTCGCGTTTAATTCTACCCGCCGGGTTGGGTTTGGCTTCGTCGGCTGTTCTGGTTCCTTTGGGGTCATCCCTTCCGCCTCTCTCGCGATCGCTGGGTTTGACCCCCGGGAGCCTTGTATCGGCTGCTACATCGCTAGGTTCCTCTTCGGGTTTTTGGGGGTTCAGTGCATTGGCGCCTACCCGAGCCCTCACTGGATGTGTTCAAGGATGCTTCGTCTCTCAGCTGGGGTTTTGTGACCAGGCCGTCCAGGGCGTTGGGTTCTGTCCTTCCGTCGAGCCCACAGCACAGTGCGGGAGTTCGCAGCGGTGTGGTCTGCTCTTCGGAGGCTTCAGGTCGCCCGCGGATCGACGATTCGGCTCCATTTGGACTGCTCTCCGGTGGTTCATTGCCTGAACCACGGGGGGTTCGATGCGGTCCTTGGCTCTTTGGGGCTGGTCGCTTCGGGTGACTCATCTGCCGAGTTCTTGAGGTTTGGCTCTCCTGGCAATTCACGTGCAGGGAGTGTTCAACGTCTTGGCCGAAGGCCTGTCTTGCTTCGTTCCCCGCTTCACGGAGTGGATGGTCGACGACGCTTCCTTCTGTTGGCTTTCCAGATGTTCGGGCTCCCCGTGGTGGACCTCTTTGCGTCCAATTGGTTGAGGAGCCTTCCCATGTATGTGGTGCCCTTCCCCGATCGCAAGGCCGTCGGGGTCGATCCTTTCGACTGGACTGGTCGAGGTGAGGGTTCCTGTACCTTTTTCCCCCGGTTCAGCTGTTGCTACAAGTCCTGACTCGCTTGGAGACTTTCCAGGGGAGAGTTGTTGTTCTGGCCCCTTGGGGGCTAGCCAGCCTTGGTTTCAGGTGCTGCTTGCTTGGTGTCCGAACCCGAGGGTTTTCCCACGGCTCCGCCTCTTTCAGCAGATCAGGCCAGTATGTCATGTGGCTGGTTCAATCTTCTCCTCGAGTCTTTGCATATATTTTTTTTTATTCGAGTCTATCATCATCTCTATGGAGATCAGGTGGCCTCCTTGTTGGTGTCCCACCTGCGGGCTTCTTCTCGGCGGCAGTATGAAGTTTTCTGGCGGTCCTTCTGTTTCTTTTTGCGTCTTCGTTGTTTTAGTTCGCTGTCAGTTAGGGTGGTTTTTGTCCTTCTCTCTCTTTTGTTTCAGGACCGTCATCTTATGCCTAACACTGTCGCTTCGTATCATGCGGCGCTGGCGGGGCCGCTTCAGCTTGTTTTGGTATCGAAGTTACGTCTGCACCGTTTCGCAAGCTGTCTCGTGCATTGTTTCACCTCCGGCCTGCTCAAGCGCTGCCTGAGCCGTCCTGGTCTTTGGACAGAGTGCCTGCTTACCTTTCGTCTCCTCGTTTCGTCATGGCCCTTTTGGTTCAGGATTGTTTTTCCAAGGCTCTTTTCGTGTTGGCATTATTCTCTGGGGTTTGGATTGGGGAGCTTCATGCTCTCCTCCGGCGCAGGGGTTTCTGCTCTTTCGGTCGTGGCGATTGTTTTTTTCGCCTGCAGCCGTCTCCTTCTTTCCTGGCGAAGAATGAGACTGCTGCATTCCAGAAGGGTCCGTGGGTGATCGATGCTTAGTTGGTACAGCCGGGGGTGCATCATGCTTTGTGTCCGGTTGTGGTACTTCGCCTTTATTTGAGCCCCACGGCTTCTGTGTATGGGACGCGCTTTGGGTTGATCCGGTTTCCCTTCTTCCCTGTTTGCGGGTCGGGCCTCCCAGGTTATCGAATCCAGCCAGCCTGCGGTCTATCCCTGTACCTATGACGTCTGTAAGTTCGCGGCTCTTGCTACCGTCTTTGGGAGCATGTCTTGGTCTGACATTCAGGTGCGGGGTTTTTGGCGGTCGAACAGGGTCCTGGCTGTTCGTTACCTCTTGAATGTCCCTGGGCCCCATCGGGCCTGTGTTGCTTTGGGTCGGCGGTTGCAACCAGTTGTCTTGACTTCGAGTTGACGAGTGAGCGACGACCACCTCCCGGGTAAGTTCCTCTTTTTCTGTCTGTGGGTAGTTAGCTCTGAGAGCCATTGGGGCTCCCCCCAGAAAACCAGCGTTGAATGTAATGAAATGCCATTTTCTGGGTGGGTCCCGGAGGTTCCCCGGCATCCCTCCCTCCCTCTGGTCGACGGTTTTTCGTGTTTTTGACATCCAGTCTCAGAACTGAGGTGTGGATAGCCAGCGTGAAGGGTCTGGGGCTCCCCCTTCCACCTCCCGGGAAGGGGGGAGCTGCGCAAACAGCAGCGCGGCAACGTGTGACGTCATACTAGTTTGCTCGTTTTCTGTTGGGGAGTTCTATCCACTAGTTCGGCTTTTGGTAGCAATTTTAACCAGAATTGGGGTTTGTTTTGGGGCACTTACCTTTCTGGGTGCCTGATCCGGTCAATGGCAGACATAGAATGCTTCCAACCACACAAGGGTTTCAATAGGCCATTTCTCCACTTGCCTCTCTGAGGGGGCCCGGTTCTGGCCGTGGTCCCCGTAGGCCTAAGAACTCCATACTCATGACTGATGCCAAAGTCTGACATTAGCATATCAGCTTGGGATAGCTCCGGGGAGCCTCCGGGACTCACCCAGAAAATGGCGTTTCATTACATTCAACGCTGGTTTTTTTGGATAGGTGGTTTCCGGATTAGTGGTTGTCTACAGTATTTAGTTATTGTGGTTTTCATCACAAAACTAGCATTACTCTGTAATTCTCTGCAGTCACAGATTTTGAATTTTTCACATGAACTAGGAATTAAAATGGTCTCAGGCCAGAGTCTGAGGATACCTCATCACATTCCACTAGCTTGACTTCTGAATGTGAACCTTTCTTTCTGTATATCAGGTACTCCATTATTCATTTCAGGGTTCGAGAACTTTAAAATCGATATATTTTGACCAAAATAAAAATTCTATAAAAAAGGTAAAAATCTCGTAGCTTCTGGTATAATGTTCATGAAATCTTGTATCGTAATGTTAAATAATATTTTTTTATGAAAAATAACTACCCCTCCTGCCCACTTCTGACAAGGCAACAATTGCGGACAACTTTGTGGTGGGGAGGGGGGCCCCAAGCACAAAATTGTCTGCAATTGTTGCTTTGTCACCTTGGATGTGTTTGTTGTCAAGTTGCATCTGGGGCAGGTTTTGGGGTCATGAAAAGCATATTTGTTATCTACTTTCTCTCTGAATGTTCTTGGTGGTGTGTGTGTGTTGTTGTGTGTGTATCGCATCAGTATTTCATGAGAGAATTTTAAAATTGACCTGCCTTCACTGTGGCAAATCATAACCAGAGGAGAGTGTATCTTGCTTTAGGGAGCAACTGATTGTACTGCTCAGAAATTATTCATGTACTCAAAATTTAACCTTTTCAGATTGCAAGTACGAATGCACCCAGTGTCAGAGAGTGTTCACGGATAAGTCAACTTTACTTTGTCACATTAGATCACAGCATGAAAAAAGGTAGAAAATTATTTTAAAAATTAGGATAATTTATGAAAGTCAGTATGTGACATTTGATTTTATCTAGGGCATGGAATGGGCATAAAAATTAAATTTCTAAGGAAACAAGTATTCAGTTTCATAATCTGGTGAATATAATTAGGAGTCATAAAATATATAGGCTGTGAGTTTTATCTATGGGCTTGAGAGAATGAAGCTACGTATTTATCAAAAGAAAAAATGTAATTTACAAATTTAGTGAAGACACGACAGAATAGGAAAAAAATGATTNAAGTGACGGAGCATAATCCCAGTGAGCGCTAATAAAATGGGCATACTTTTTTCAACTTTGTTACCCTCAATTCTGGTCCAAAGTCTTTCATTTTGGTATCAATGTATTCGCAATGAAATTCCCTACAAGAGTATATGCATATAATATCCAAAACCGCTGTGCGCCCCTCCCGAAGCCACCGCCAATTTACGACGAAAGCGACGCAATGCTGCGTTGTTACCGGGAATGCGTCTACTAAAAAAACGACGCAATGCTGCGTCGTTACCGAGCGAAAGTGTTAATGGTTCTCTATGGTGAACACAAATGTAGATACTTGTATATAACATGTATATATAGTGTAATAACAGCAAAAGGAGTATGTTGGGAGGAGCCATTTTGGTGAGGGGGGTGGCATCGTCTACATGACTTGCCATGCTGTGTAGGGTGGCTACTATGCTCTTTGGGCACCATACCAGCTTAGTTGTACAGTTACGGTGAATAAAACATTTAGTTACTTATATATAATGTGTGTATATAGTGTAATAACACCACAAACAGAATGGTTGGGCAAGGAATGTTAGGGAGTCTGGCCTTGAACCAGTGAGGAAGGTAGCATCAGCTAACTCTGTGGGACGACCTCTGTTATTGTCTAAACTCACCATATCAGCTTAGATATACAGTTATGGTGAACAAAACAGATACTTATATATACCCTGTGTATATAGTGTAATAACAGCAAAACTATGTTTATTGTTTTATGAACATAATAATTGAATTACTAATATGCACACAATACTTTTAAGTATAGCGATTATTCACATGTTTTATTTTATAAATATATCACACTACACACAATTGAATAATATTACTGCAAAAAAACAGAAAAATCAGACACTGAAATAATTAGGTAATAATATCTTTGTTGCAACTTCCACCTGACAAGTCAGGTGGAGTTGACTGCCTCCGATGATTACTCTGTCAACGCCTCACTTTTGCCAGACTTCCTCGCCCTGTTGTGGCCAAAATGTGTCGCCTACAATTCCCCCCCCCCCCACCCCCATGGTCAGGGAACACAAATGATCACTTTTATAAGACGAAAAAACAAAATTTGACATTTTTTTCAACAAATTAAAAAAAAAATACAAAAATTCTGAGTGAAGCCCCATTGGCTCCCCGGAGCTATCCAGGCTGACATGTATCTATTGGCTGTCTGGCATCGGTCAAGGTGCATGGAATTCGTGCCTACCGGGGACCATGAGCAATGGCCTGTAGAAACCCTCGTGTGGTTTGGAGCATTCCATGTCTGCCATCGACCGGGTCTGGCACCCAGAATGGTAGGCACCCCAAAACAAACCCCTAGTATGGTGAAAATATTGCTACTGAAAGACGAACGAGTGGACAGAACTCCACCAAACAAAAATTAGCAAACGAGCATGACGTCATCACGTTGCCGCTCCGCTGTCTGGGCTTTCTCTCCATCCCCAGGAGGGGGAAGGAGGAGCCCCAGACCCTCGCACCAGCGATCCAACTGTACGTTTCTTCTGTGTACGTTCTCCAGTTCACCCAAGCTAGAGGTAAATGGGCCACAAGCTAGTGGCCCATCTGTGTGTGCAAGATATTCGGGTTTTGGCCTACCTGGTTATGACTGGTTGGTGTGGGCTCCCACTTGGTCTGCTTGTCTGTTAGCCAGGGGTCTGGTTCCTTCCCAGCTTGCCGGGTTCGGATTCTTGATAAATTGGCAGAAGTCAGTTGGTTCCATCCCAGGTTCAGACTTGGCTGGTCCTTGCATGGGATTCTCGGAGTGCATCATTTTCTCTATCTGCCGCAGTTCTGCTCTGGCTGCAGGACCACCTTTGGCTATTTTTGAGGGGGATCCAGGTTACTCTGTGGTTGTTTCATTACATTCAACACTGGTTTTCTGTGAGGAGCCCATACGGCTCCCTGGAGCTTATCGGGCTAATGTATGTTATATTAGACCAGGACATTAGCTAAGGAGTTCAGACCTACCAGGGACCAGCGCCAGAACCTGGCCCCTTCAGAGAGGTTTCAGGGAGCAATGGCCCTGGAAAACCCCTTTGTGGTTGGGGTTTTCCTTATCTGCCATCTACCGGGGTCAGGCACCCAAAGGTAGGCATGACAAAACAAACCCCACATGGTAAAAACTAAAACAAAAACCGAACAGAGAGGTAGAAATTCCCTACAATCCCAAGGAAACAAGCAAACAAGCAATCACTACACTTTACTGCCGTGCCGATCTTCCGCGCAGCCCTCCCCGCCCCGAGAGGGGAAGGGGGGGGGCCCGGACCTACCGCGCCAGCTGCCTAGCTTCAGTTCGTAAGCTAATGTCAACCGGGATAGACGCTTCTCTGGCCTCAGTTTCCTAGGCGGTGTTTGCCTAGGTTGCATTGTATGTGTCTTCCGGGTCCCAATCCGTCTTGTACGGGATCGTTGGTTGCTGTGCCCTTGTTTCCGGGTGACAGTCACCACTTTTACCTCCGTCATGTTGCCTGTTGGGTCACTGACACCTAGACCCGGGGTCTTGCCAGAGAGATTCTCTGCTTGTTCTCCAGTACTCTCCTGATGTTATTACTGTTCGGAGTACAGGCGGCATCCGTGTTGCAAGCTAGATTAGGTTGCTGCAACACGCTAGGTTAGTTTCCCACTCCGATGCCCCGGGGCCGCCCCACTATGGTTAGGTGCTGTTCGCCCCTTTCCCTCCCTGTTCCCAGCTCCCGTTTGGGTTGGGGACGGAGGTTTTCGAGCCTGTTCCTCCTGCCAAGGCTTCTGGGTCTTCCCAGCGTCGGGTCAGAAGGGTCTTCCCTTCTTTCTTGCTGCCTTTCCCATGGACTCTTCCTATTCTTTAAGGGCGGAGGGCTTGGAGGATGACTCTGCCCTGGGGCCTCTGTTGCGGGTTCCCGGCACTTTGGAGGATGCCTAATAGCAGTTCTGGGGCAGTTAGCCCTTCCTGGGTTTTCTGCTTCTGGGCTGAGTTTCGCCCATCCAGTCTGCTTGCTTCCCACTTTTGCTGGCGTGTTTTTGTATCTTTTGTGTCAGTCACAGCCCTCTGTTCTGGTGGTCATTTTCTTCTGCCGGTTTCCCGGCGTGGCCACCAGGGCGGCACTGCGGTTTGTTTACATGCGCCTGGGTGTGCGAGCGAGTGTATGGGGTGAGTTGTAAACCTTTTTCAGGGGTTTTATTCTCCTGTTGTCGTTTCATTGCTTTTCTGGTGTTTTCTGCCCATTCCTGTTCCTCTGGGAACATTTGAGTGTGGATTTTACACCGGGTTTTCCATTTGTCTGTTTTGAGCTCAGTGTCCTTGGCTGTTATGCTTGCTCCCACACCTTGTCCCTCGGTTTTCGGTCTGTTTTGACCGTTTCCCTAGGGTTCTGTCTGGGGGCTGTGCTTTGTCTTTCTATGGTGTATCTCCGCCGGCAAAGGTGGTGGTTTGGGTTCCCCCTGGTTCGATTCCGGGTTCCTTTGAGTTCTTTGGTTTCGTTCCGGAGGTTTCTTCCTCTTGGGCCCCTTTGTTGGTTCAGGGGGCTTTGTTTTCTTGTGTGACCCGGTTCTGCCTTCTGGAGTTCTGGGGTCTTCCTGGCTTGCAGACTGATCTTTTTGGGTCTTGGCACGTGTTGTGGTCGTGCTGGGACTTTGAGGTTTTGTTGTCGAGGTGGGCCTTTTGATGCAGTTTTGTGCCTTCTTTGCCTGGCCGGTGTGGTGCTCTCTGCCCACTGGTCGGCGGCTTGTAATTTTCTTTTCACGTATTTGTGTGTGTAACATACCTTATCTGTATGTGTATATGTATATGTGTGTGTATTTGTATATAATATGTATGTATGTGTGTATGTGTGCTGTTTCTTTCGGAAGGGGTTCTGTTCCCTTCTCTGTTGACGGGGTGCTGGGGGAGCAGCTTGCTCTGTTGACTCTCGCATAGTCCCACAGTTAGTGGGCACTTTTGGTTGTCTTCCGGCCTCTGGTGGCGGCGGTGGACGGCTTCTTCACCTTTGGGGGGTTCAGGGCTAGCGGGGTGGGCTTCTTCCCCTGAGCTTCGTCATGTCATCTTAGGGGTGCATTGGACGTGGTCGATCTGCCCCCATCCTTCTGGGGTTCCCGTCTGCTCTTTGCAGACATGGGCCTGTCGCATTTGCGGTTCTTCTGGACTTCTTCAGTCTGTGCCCTGGATTCTATGCCCTCATCGGAGGACTGTTGTCTCCTGTCCGGCTTCTGTTGGGGCCAGGTACCTGGATGGTGGCCCTGGGCCTCCAGGTCAGTTATTGGCACGTTCCTCTCCAGTTTTCCGGGACTGGCACAGTTGGTGGTGGGGCTTCAGGCTTGCCGCTTTTGTTGCCTTCCCTAATTTGTAATTGGCATTTAGTGTATTTTTGCATCTTTATTGGATCTTGCTGTCCTGTCAGAGTCTGCTTGGGACTCGGTGTCTGGCCTACCTCGACAACTGGCTGGTGTGGGCTCCCAGTCGGTCCGCTGGTCTGCTCGCCAGGGGTGTGATTCTTTCCAGATCGCTGGGTTTGGTTTCCTGGTGATCTGGAGGCCATTCCATCTGTTTCCGTCCCGGGTTCGGACCTGGCTGGGCCTTGTTTAGGGCTCTTGGGCCGCTCCTTGGGGTTCTGAGGGTTCGCGGGTTAGGGGACAGACGTGTCGTCGTCGCGCTCCGTGAAAACACTGGAATAAACCGGGATTTTTTTAGGATTACAACTATGGATTACGGCCACAGTGATCACCCAGTGCATAGTGACCCGTAGGAAAGTTGAATACAGAAATTAAAAATGGAACTTGAGTTAAATACAGAATAAACGTGGTCCCACGTGGTGAGCCAGTGCCACCAGGCTCATGTGTACAGGCAAAAGCGATATATATCAAATATAGCGAGCAGTGATACGGTGAACAGTGAAATGGAACGTGTAACATAAATATAAATTAGTGAATAGTGTTAGAGAATTGTTCATAGAAAAGTATAAATGTAAAGTTGTGGAGGAGGCATCACACGTGTGTTTACACCACAGCCACGAGGCCTACACAGTGTAGTGGACGTCGCTCAGTAACAGTATACTCCCTCAGTGATAATATACCAGCAATATATACTGTAATCTGGGCAAGTAGGTTTAGGAACTAGTAATAGAGTAAGTTAATAACATTGTAAGCCGGAAGAAAGCAGAAATTCCCTTAGGAAAATACAGGCAAATAATCAGTGATAAATCAAGTAACTGGCAACCGGTGACATCCTGCCCCCGACCTGGGACAACAACGGNTGGGGGTTCGCGGGTTAGGGGACAGACGTGTCGTCGTCGCGCTCCGTGAAAACACTGGAATAAACCGGGATTTTTTAGGATTACAACTATGGATTACGGCCACAGTGATCACCCAGTGCATAGTGACCCGTAGGAAAGTTGAATACAGAAATTAAAAATGGAACTTTGAGTTAAATACAGAATAAACGTGGTCCCACGTGGTGAGCCAGTGCCACCAGGCTCATGTGTACAGGCAAAAGCGATATATATCAAATATAGCGAGCAGTGATACGGTGAACAGTGAAATGGAACGTGTAACATAACATATAAATTAGTGAATAGTGTTAGAGAATTGTTCATAGAAAAAGTATAAATGTAAAGTTGTGGAGGAGGCATCACACGTGTGTTTACACCACAGCCACGAGGCCTACACAGTGTAGTGGACGTCGCTCAGTAACAGTATACTCCCTCAGTGATAATATACCAGCAATATATACTGTAATCTGGGCAAGTAGGTTTAGGAACTAGTAATAGAGTAAGTTAATAACATTGTAAGCCGGAAGAAAGCAGAAATTCCCTTAGGAAAATACAGGCAAATAATCAGTGTATAAATCAAGTAACTGGCAACCGGTGACATCCTGCCCCCGACCTGGGACAACAACGGTCAACTATACGGTCCCAAGAGGACCATATTTTCTCCACAAGGCGATAAGTACCCCCACATAAACTTTAACAAATAAACATATGTAATATTATAAATATACTGTATACATATTATATATACATATATATAATATTATAAATATATGCATATAATATTATAACATCACAAACCCAACATGGAGGTGTGTGGAGGCTGCAATAAGGCACTTCGGAAGACTGTTGTAGGCATTGTATGTAATATTTGTAACATAAGATTTCACCTGAGTTGTACAGGATTACCTACACAATATGCAAACAGGGAAGGTACCTACTGGATCTGTGAAAGTGACAGACAGGTGTGGGAAAACATTGCCAAACTAATGAATGACATTCCTGAAGTACACAGGCTACAATTCACACAAAAACTACCAGAAATATATGCAGAGTATATAAAGACAGCAACGAACTCTGAGCACAACCCAGGGATTGAGAATTTAGAGAGTCAAAGTAGCAATGTAGAAGGACATAGCGTCGAGGTACACAAAAATGAAGGCAATATTGTAGAGCAAACTGGTGATATGAATAAGGAGATAAAAAATGAGACGAATGAGAAAGACGAAAGCAACAAGGCGAAAGATAAGGGTAATACCGAGAATAAATGCAGAAACGAGACAGTTGGAACAAAAATCACAGAGGTAGCCAAGTCGTACACGGATACAAACAAGAAAATACAATCACAGATGAAAATATTTGCAGGTATTATGCAAAAGGACAGTGCAGATATGGGCCCAGAGGCACGGAATGCTCATTCATGCACCCACGGAAATGCCGGAACTGGTTAGGGAAAGGCAGATGTCGTTTTGATACAGAATGTAGATATTTTCACCCTAAGCTATGCAAACTCTCAGTTAATGAGAGGAAATGCTACGATCTTCATTGCCCCGATTTCCACGTCAGAGGTACACAGCGCTATATAAGAGAGGAAGTCCAATATAATAGCCCTGAACATTTTTTAGAGGCAGGCAGAAACGAGGGAGAAACAGACAGGCAGAAACGTGGCAGGAGTACGGATGGAGAGGGGGAAATGCCCGAGACTGGACTACATTTCGTCATCAAGCCCACACATACTACACCCCCCAACTACACAGAGACTACCACACTCCCCAATATCACTTCCAAAACTGGACAAACCATTGCCACAACAACACACCCTGGGTCAGGGTAGAGAGGAGGGAGAACCACCAAAACCTTCCAGAAGTGACACACAATATGGACAATCATTCATTTTTGCAAACATTCAAGGTCTAAAGCCAAAGTCAAGAAATAAAGTCAAGTTCATAAATGGTCTCCTATTAGAGTCAAACTCCATATTTGGGGCATTCACGGAAACTCATACAAAAGATTACATGGATGGTGAAATCTGGATTCCAAATTATAATTTATACAGATGTGATAGAAAAACTAGGTCAAATGGGGGAGTAGGTCTGTATATTAAAGAGGACCTGGTATGCACAGAACTACTAAACTCAACTAATGAGGTGGTAGAGGTACTTGGAATTAAGGTAGAGAAACTAAACCTAATTATTATTTTAATATATAAACCGCCAGATACAACGGTTGAGGAATTCACAGAGCAGATGCACAAAATAGAGAACATACTTGATGACCTAGCAAACCCAGCTCCAGATATTATCTTCCTTGGAGATTTCAATTTACCGAGTCTAAGATGGAGAATGGCAAACACAAATATCATAGCAGGGAATGACCCGGGAAAAAACCAGCCACAGGTCAGAGAACTTTTGAGATTCTGTGACAAATTCTCGCTCAATCAACAGATTACAGAACCAACTAGGAACGAAAACACACTAGACTTGTTATTCACAAACAATGATGAACTAATCAGAGACATAACAATCTCAGATACTTCATACTCAGACCATAAGCTCATTGAAGTGCGAACTAGCATAAATAACGGTAGTAGATCTAAGAGACCCAACAAGCGAGAAGGAATATTCAATCAATTCAATTTCAACAATAAGAGGATTGACTGGGAAAAAATAAATGTAGACCTTTCAACCATTCAATGGGAGACGGTCTTAAGCGACAAAACTCCCACACAGGGAATAGCTCAACTGACAGCTGAAGCTTACAAGGTCTGCTTGAAGCACGTGCCGGTGAGGAGGGGCAGAAAGAGGAACACTCTAGAAAGAGAACGCAGACGACTGTACAGGAGAAGGAAAAAAATTACGGAAATGCTTCGGCAGACACAACTATCACAAGCAAGGAAAATAAGCCTAAGCAGGGAGATCGAAGAAATCGAACAAACGTTGAAGCGATCATATGAGTCTGAGGAAATGGAATTGGAACAGAGAGCTATACAAGAGATAAGGAAAAATCCGAAATATTTTTTCACATACGCTAAATCAAAATCCAAAACCTCGACCAGTATTGGACCGTTAATTACAAATGAAGGTACGTACACAGAGGACAACAAAGAGATTAGTGAAATTCTAAGAAGCCAGTATGAGGCTATGTTTAGCACACCAATTAACAACATGAAAGTTGATGACCCAGACAGCTTCTTTATGAATGACATTCAAGCTGCAGATAATATAACGGATATTACCACAAACTCGGAAGACTTTGAAAGAGAAATTGACAATATGCCCATGCACTCAGCCCCTGGGCCTGACTCATGGAATTCAATATTCATAAAGAAATGTAAAGTACCAGTAGCGAGAGCACTCAGCGTAATATGGAGAAAGAGCCTGGATACAGGGGAGATACCAGCAGCACTTAAATCTGCAGATATAGCTCCGTTGCACAAGGGGGGAGTAAAGCCTTGGCAAAAAATTATAGGCCAGTTGCACTAACATCACACATAATAAAAGTGTTTGAAAGAGTGATTAGGAATCAAATTTCTAGTTTTATGGAAAACAATGAATTGCACAATCCAGGACAACATGGATTTAGAGCGGGAAGATCCTGTCTGTCACAGTTACTCAACCACTATGACAAAATCACAGAAGCCCTAGAAGAAAAGCAAAATGCAGATGTTGTATACACAGACTTTGCAAAGGCTTTCGACAAATGTGACCATGGGGTGATAGCTCACAAAATGAGGTCAATGGGAATAACTGGAAAAGTAGGACGCTGGATACTCAATTTCCTGTCGAACAGAACACAAAGAGTAACAGTCAATCAGATAAAATCGAGTCCAAGCGATGTTAAAAGCTCTGTACCTCAAGGTACAGTCCTTGCACCGCTACTGTTCCTTATTCTCATATCTGATATAGACAAAAATACACGTCACAGCTTCGTGTCATCCTTCGCAGATGACACAAAAATCAGCATGAAAATTACCTCTGCTGAAGACATTGAAAAACTACAAACAGATGTCAACAAAGTTTTCGATTGGGCAGCAGAAAATAATATGATGTTTAACAGTGATAAATTTCAGGTACTCAGGTACGGCAAAAATGAGGATCTGAAACATAATACAGGGTACAAAACACAATCAAATCTTCCCATAGTAGAAAAACAGCATGTCAAGGATTTGGGAATAATGATGTCCGACGATCTAACGTTTAGGGAGCATAACCAAGCAAATATCGCATCAGCCAGAAAAATGATCGGATGGATTACGAGAACTTTCAAATCCAGGGATCCCATCACAATGGTTGTACTCTTCAAGTCACTTGTGTTGTCCCGTCTCGAATACTGCTCAGTACTCACTTCCCCCTTCAGAGCAGGAGAGATTGCTGAAATAGAGGGAATACAGAGAACATATACGGCACGCATAGACGAGATAAAACACCTAAATTATTGGGATCGTCTCAAAGCTCTCCAAATGTACTCTCTAGAAAGGAGACGAGAGAGATACCAAATAATATACACGTGGAAAATACTGGAGGGCCAGGTCCCAAATCTACACAGTAAAATAACAACGTACTGGAGTGAACGATATGGAAGAAAATGCAAGATTGAACCAGTGAAGAGCAGAGGTGCCATAGGCACAATCAGAGAACACTGTATAAACATCAGAGGTCCGCGGTTGTTCAACGTCCTCCCAGCGACTATAAGAAATATTGCCGGAACAACCGTGGACATCTTCAAGAGAAAACTGGACTGTTTCCTAAGAGAAGTCCCGGATCAGCCGGGCTGTGGTGGGTATGTGGCTCTGCGGGCCGCTCCAAGCAACAGCCTGGTGGATCAAACTCTCACAAGTCGAGCCTGGCCTCGGGCCGGGCTTGGGGAGTAGAAGAACTCCCAGAACCCCATCAACCAGGTATCAACCAGGTATGGGTACTTTGTAGCCATGCGCTGTGGAGGTAGGTCTTGTGGCGCATGCGCTGTTGAGGTAGCGTCTTGTAGCGCATGCGCTGTGGAGGTAGCGTCTTGTAGCGCATGCGCTGTGGAGGTAGCGTTTGTGGCGCATGCGCTGTGGAGTGGGTAGCGTTTTGTAGCGCATGCGCTGTGGAGGTAGCGTTTGTAGCGCATGCGCTGTGGAGGTAGCGTCTTGTAGCGCATGCGCTGTGGAAGTAGCGTTTGTGGCGCATGCGCTGTGCCGGCGATGACGCATGCAGCGCTCTGGTAGCGGTAACAACTTGTAGAACATGTTGCGTGAAGCATGTGGGGAGCATAGACTCGTGCGTCTGGTAATTACCGAGAACATAGAAGAGGTACGGATGGAGAGACGATGGGAAACAAGGCTCGAGGGAGAGAAATAAAGGTAAATGTGGAACCATTTTACACAAAAAAGAAGCTAGAGACGGGTACTTAACTACAGACCAATGTCACTGACATTCCATGCAAGCAGCTGGAAAGAGTAATAAGGAATGGTTACACACCTGCAGAGAATGAGAAGTGTAAACAGACATGAACATGACTTTGTGGGAGGGAAATCATGTCTGAGGAACTTACTGGAGTTCTGTGACAAAGAATGACACTAAGGCAGGACAGAGAAGATTGGGCAGATTGTGTGTTTTGGGGGGCTGCTAAAAATTCCTTTGATACAGTAACTTACTAGAGATTGGTCGTGGTGTAGGTGTCACGCAACATGGGTGTCACACGCAACATGCTTCACGCAACATGGGTGACACGCAACATGCTTCACGCAACATGGGTGACACGCAACATGCTTCACGCAACATGGCGTGACACACACAACATGCTTCACGCAACATGGCGTGACACACACAACATGCTTCACACAACATGGCGTGACACACACAACATGCTTCACGCAACATGGCGTGACACACACAACATGCTTCACGCAACATGGCGTGACACACACAACATGCTTCACACAACATGGGTGACACACACCACATGCTTCACGCAACATGGGTAACACGCAACATGCTTCACGCAACATGGGTGTCACACACAACATGCTTCACGCAACATGGGTGACACACACCACATGCTTCACGCAACATGGGTGACACACACCACATGCTTCACGCAACATGGGTGACACACACAACATGCTTCACGCAACATGGGCGACACACACCACATGCTTCACGCAACATGGGTGTCACACACAACATGCTTCACGCAACATGGCGTGACACACACAACATGCTTCACGCAACATGGCGTGACACACACAACATGCTTCACGCAACATGGCGTGACACACACAC
>WNGS01005680.1:186567-205285 GCA_020271785.1 Procambarus virginalis
CTTGGGTCAGTTCCATTATGGTTTGGAGCCCATCCACTATGGGAGAGCAGTTTCCTTCAAAAAGTATAATCGTGTGGCATTATGTTTAAATAAATAATTCCAAGTACATTCTTTGATTGAAAAAACAAGGGGATAAATAAAAGTCTTAATTCTAAGTGACCAGTTATAAACAAAAATAAGTAGGAAAAATGATATGTGGAACCAGACAAAACATTGGAACGCCCAGGTGATGAGAGGGTAAACAACCGCCGCCATTTTAGCAGCACCACAGCCGGTGATGTCCAGCACGAGCATTAAGGGAAAACCTTGACACAAACTGCACCTATCATAAAGAAGAAGCACCCCCATTGACCGCTAAGTGCTCACGTCAAGTCTAACTTTAAGAAACAACACTCAAGCCTTGACGCTTCTCCCAACATCCGGGGGGAGAAAACCTTCACACAAACTGCACCTGTCATAAAGAAGATGAAGACTCACCAGTGTCCACAGGTCCGAAGGTATTCACCCGTCCTGGACATGTGAAGACTCACATGTTAGTGCATTCAGGTGACAAACATCACGAGTGTCCAGAGTGTGGGAAGAGATTTCGTCATCTTGGACATATGAAGAAGCACAGGATGGTGCATGTGAATGAGAGACCTTTTCAATGTGCCGAGTGTGGCAAAAAATTTAGATTACGTGGAAACTATAATAAGGCACATGTTAGTGCATTCAGGTGAAAATACTCATGAGTGTCCAGAGTTAGTTTTAGTTCATTTATTATGCACCCCATACCCATCTTGTGGGCGGTAGTGGAAAGGGTTACAGAGGCACATAATGGGCTCAGGGACTGAACCCCACAATTCATTTAGCTAAGCAAGTTACAATCTTGATGAGCTAGTTACAAAATTCAATATAAGTCGTCACATCAACAATGGGTTCGAGATCGACCTCAATACAGGTTCTAAATTAAGCAACTGACATATGTGGAGAGCTAGTGTCACAATTTATATGTTTGTCCTGCACACCGCCCCCATCCAGTGGGCAGCGGTGGATAGGTTACAATCACTCAGTTACTACCTACAGTTAGCAAACTGGGGATATTTGGCTAAAATTTCTGGTAGCAGATCATTTTGAATGAAATATTTACACATCGCTGGAACATTGGTTATAGAATTGTCTCTAAATTCACGTATCTTTTCGCACTCCATCACATAGTGACGGAGGGTGTGCGAATAATTTTGTTGACACAGTTTACATTTGGTCAGGTCTACATCGGCAGATAATGAGAATTCCCAGAGATACTTGTAACCGAGTCTAAGCCGAGCAGCAGTAACATCTAGAAGTCTGCTGATTTTATTGGATGATCCATAGATGTGTGGCTCCTCTTGCATGATAGTATGATGATAGATGGAATTACTGGTGTCAATTTCACTTTGCCTCAGATCTACAAGATCTTGTTGAAGTTCTCGGTGTACTGCTGCTCTCAGATTGCTCATTGACAATCCAAGGTTACACTCAACGGCTCCTTTAAAGGCAGATTCTTTGGCTAACTTATCAGCTCTATCATGCATTCGGAGGCCAACATGAGATGGAGACCACATGAAATGGACTCTGTTACCATCCTTAATAATTTTGTTGTATTTGTGTCTAGCTTCGGACACGAGCATGTTACAGTTGTGTCTTAAAGAGTTGAGAGCATTTAAGGATGATAAGGAGTCACTTACAATTAATGTATCAAGTTTGGAGACTTGTACACATTTCAGTGCAAGGATCAAGGCAAATAGTTCAGTCTGAAGGGTAGAGGCCCAATTGTTTATACGGACTCCCCACTCAAAGTACAAGCCATCGCCCATTGTCAGAACAACTGCACTTCCAGCTGCACCCGTGGTGCGGTGTAGGGAACCATCAGTGTATATGATTTGAGAGAGAGAATGCTCTGTGGACAGAGCATCAATATGGCTTAAGGCGTTGAGCTTTGCCTCAAGACGAAGCTTGGGCTTATCTCTAATTTGCTTCTTGGGTGGAAAGGGAGGGATTAAAACTGGAAAGGGTGTAACCTCCCACGGTGCAGGAAAGTGCCGTTGTTGTTTCTCTTGGTACAAATCATGAACCCCATACATTCTGAGTTGAGTTCCAGTTTTTGTTATCCATTTGGAACAATGCTGATCTTCAATAAAGTAAGTCTGGAGGGCTTCTGTGCAAGGATTAGGATGAGTTAGCCTAAGCATTTTTATACCAATTTGACAGTTAATTTCAGTAACACGATCAACAACGCTCAGAATATTAAGTTCCTTTCTCATATTAAGTATCTTTGTGGTACGAGGGCACCCAAGGATTATCCTCAGGGCTTCGTTCTGCAATTTTTCAAGCCCTCCAAGCTTTCTTTCAGGCATCAAAACAAGCAGAGGTGCAGCATAATCCACTAAAGATCTGATGTATGCAAGGTACATCATTTTGACAATTCTGACATTGGCACCATAGCCTGAGTGATAACCTGCAACAGCCTTGAGAGCTCGGAGCCTCTCTTTATACTGACGACAGAGTCTGAATACAACAGGACCATACAGTGGCACCTCAAGGCCAAGGTATTTGAATCTGTTTACATAGTCAAGCTGGGAGCCATCAGATAGTTGCATCTTGCGAACAGCTCCTCCCTGCCTGGGTGGGCGCCGATTTAGTATCTTTGTTTTCTCTGCTGAGATAATTAAACCTAGGTCCTGACATGAATCTAATACAGAGTTAAGAGTGTTCTGTGTGTTAGCATACCCAGTGGTGTGTATCATTATATCATCAGCATAGCTAATGATGTGGACGTTGGGTTTGCTCGGTATAGAGTTTAACAGCGTGTTTATTAAGATATTAAATAAGGTAGGACTGAGGACACCACCCTGCGGGGTACCTAGTTCAAAGTCTCTTGTTACACTCCTATGCCCCTGGAAAAATACAGATGACTTCCTGTTGGATAAGTAACCCCTGATCCAACAAAGAAGCCGACCACCAACATTCATTCTTGCAAGCTCACTCAAGATAACATGTCTATTTGCAATATCAAAGGCAGACTTAAGATCTAGGAAGGTGGTATATGACTTTTCAGTGTGCAGGGTAAGAAAGGTGGTGATGCAATGATGCACACTCCTTCCATGCATGAAGCCATATATCTGGGGGGATAGCATGGTTCTTATTCTATGGAGGAGACGGTTTAGGACCATTCTCTCGAATGTTTTGCAAATGCAGCTAGTAAGGGAAATTGGGCGGAAAGCATTCTCTTGATTTGGCTTGGGAATTGGAATGATTATACTGTTGGTCCAAGAGATAGGAAGTTCCCCAGTAACATAGCTCATATTATACAGCTCAAGCAGGGGATTCCCTGGTACTAAAGGGAGCAGACGCAATATGTCATAAGTGATACCATCTTCACCGGGGGATGTGGCTTTGCCTTTGTTTAGGGCCGCGAGTAATTCAAACTCAGTGAATGGCACGTTGCATTCATCTTCCTTGTGGAGCATGAAGTCAACGAGCCTTTCTCGATCTCCGTAACCAGCATTTAATCTGAACTGTATGTCTGGGGGAAGATTATTGAAGCTAGAGGTGGTTGCCCAAGCATCGACTAACTCGTTTGCTCTGTGTAGAGGGTGAGGGTGTGCTACTTGGCCGATCTTATCGCCTTTAATTCTTTTAATATCCTTCCATGCCTGGCTGAGGGGTGTGTGAGAGTTGAGACTGTTAACAAAAGTTTCCCAGTTATCTTGCCTGAGCTCTGTCATGCGCTCCCTCGCCTTGGCTAGGGCTTTCTGAAAGAGCTTGAGCATTGCTGGCGTACGTGTTTCCCTATATGCAAGTCCAACTCGTCTGGCAGTGCGTTTCAAAGTACGCAATTTGGGGTCATTGTAATAGGCATGACGTTTATTACCTTTCATGTCGTTCCGACTATTGGATGGTGCAGGGGGCCGACCTAAAGGGTCAGCAAACATCTGAATGCTCTGTACTAGATCGTCGTTAAATGTCTGGACTGTGGAGGGATCATAAGTGCTGTACCACTCTGACACATGAGCAACAAAGTCTTCACGTCGAGCAGGAGGAACACTGAGCCGTTTGCGTTTGAAAGTTCCACCGGGCAGGATGGTATCTCCTATACATAGAGTAGTCAATCTAGGGTGATGATCTGACAACAAATCTGTTACAATAGTTGATGTGCACCAGACGTGAGAGACGTTGAAACCAACACAGAGGTCTAGAATGCCTCCACAAATATGCGTGGGTTCAAGGTCACCCACAATCTGCACATCTTGGTGACTATTTAGTAGCGACAGCAGTTGATTCCCATTACCGTTACTGAAGCGAGAGCCGCCAATGTCCTTGTGTCTAGCATTGTAGTCACCAAGAATGATGGTTGGCTCTGCTTGAGCGCAGGCTGGAAGATCAATATAATTTAACTTTCCTGCTGGAGCATATAGATTAAATACATTGAGGACAGAGTTGCCCACATAGATCCTCACTCCATGATACTGTTGACCGGCAGTTTGTTTTTCTGGCAGAAGTTGATGGGGTAGGGATTGTTTGATGTATAGAATGCAAGAGTTGCTGGATCTGAGGTTGTAAGAAACAAATGAGGGCAATTTCGGGGGTGAGGATCTTGCGGGAACTCTGCACTCCTGGAGACATACAATATCGATGTGTTCAGTTGTTACTTTGTGATGTAAATCTGAGAATCTTTTATTGAGGGATGCAATGTTCCAGCTAAGGATGGATAACTTAGTTAATTGTGCATTTAAAGTCAGCATTATATATTGATATTATTAGTTCACTTAATATATGTTATCTATATACATATTATCTATTGCACTACGGCATAAGTCCAGGAACATTTTTTAGTTTTTTACCAATGTCACACATTTGTATCCAATGGTCTAGTACAATTTGTCGGTCATTTCCAGCTATTGAGTCGTTTTTAACATAATTTAGCACAACGCTGGCAGTTAACCTGCGTGGAAGGGCTCCACTACACAAGGTTTCAAGATCACTAGAAGTTTCCCCTAATGGGCAAGCGAACACATGTTTGGAGGGTTGTGTGGGAAGGTATACAGTCGTCTTGAACATGTGAAGCGTCACATGCTAGTGCATTCAGGTGAAAATACTCATGAGTGTCCAGAGTGTGGAAAGGTATACAGTCGTCTTGAACATGTGAAGCGTCACATGCTAGTGCATTCAGGTGACAAACCTCATAAATGTCCAGAGTGTGGAAAGAGATTCAGTCGTCTTGGAGATATGGAGCGTCACTTGTTAGTGCATTCAGGTGATAAACCTCACGAGTGTCAAGAGTGTGGAAAGAGATTCAGTCGTCTTGGAGATATGAAGTCTCACATGTTATTGCATTCAGGTGATAAACCTCATGAGTGTCCAGTGTGTGGGAAGAGATTCAGTCGTCATGGAAATATGAAAACTCACATGTTAGTGCATTCAGGTGATAAACCTCATGAGTGTCCAGAGTGTGGGAAGAGATTCAGTGGGCGTGGACATATGAAGACTCACATGTTAGTGCATTCAGGTGACAAACCTCATGAGTGTCCAGAGTGTGGGAAGAGATTCAGTGGGCGTGGACATATGAAGACTCACATGTTAGTGCATTCAGGTGACAAACCTCATGAGTGTCCAGAGTGTGGGAAGAGATTCAGTCAGAGTGGACATATGAAGACTCACAGGATGGTGCATGCGGATGAGAGACCTTTTCAATGTGCCGAGTGTGGCAAAAAATTTAGAGAACGTGGAGCTATAATAAAGCATATGTTAGTGCATTCAGGTGAAAAACCTCATGAGTGTCCAGAGTGTGGGAAGAGATTCAGTCAGAGTGGACAAATGAAGACTCACAGGATGGTGCATGCGGATGAGAGACCTTTTCAATGTGCCGAGTGTGGCAAAAAATTTAGAGAACGTGGAGCTATAATAAAACATATGTTAGTGCATTCAGGTGAAAAACCTCATCAATGTCCGAAGTGTGGGAAGAAATTCAGTCATCTTGAAAATATGAAGAGGCACAAGATGATACATGCAGATGATAGACTAAACACTTTGAGTGTGGAAGATAATTAAGAGAATGTTAAAGGATAATGAGGCACATAATGGTATATTAACTTACCTTTAATCTAACAGTGTGCTATCACAATGTCAGTTGGATGTTCTTCAGAGGTAATTATATTTTGTTTGACAAATACACTTCACCATGAAAGGTAAATATCTGAAGATATTTTATTATATTGTTTTTTTTTATGAAAATTAGATGACCAACCAAGAACTAGAGAAGCTGTCACTGCAGGAAAACTTAAAAGTGCTTATAAGTATAGAAATATCTCTTTAGTTTAGCAAAGATAAAACAAAGCTTTAAATGTTTTTCTTCATATTTATGTAAATAATGATGTGGTTTTTGTACTCTGTGGAAATTTATTTAAAATATAATATACTCTGTAGCGAAGTTATGGACATTTTTGTTGTAATATTATTTAGCATTGGAGATGGTGAAGACAGTCTGAGATACAGTTAAGATGAGACTACTTGATTGGTAGGGAAATAAATTAATCAAGGAATTTTCTCGTCTGATTCATATGCAAACTGATGTGCATTTTTAGGTTTTGTTGAGGCCCATTTATGAGTTCTACTCTTGATTATAAATATTTCACCACAGTTTATAGAAGGCTGACTGGTATTTATAACTGTCAGTCAAGTGAATATGTAATTTACATTTATATTACTCTTGAAATATATAACACTCTAAATTTACCAGAAATTTATATTACTCTTTCCTGACTTTATCACTTATGCTGTAATTGTCTGGAAATAATATTTTACCCGACTTACCAGAGGGCCATTAACTTTAGTGGCCTCGATGAGAACAGGAAGCCGGCGGCTTGTTGAAGGTTCCCTGCATCCCCCATTTGCTTTGATGATCTTTCCAGGTATGTTTTGAAATTCAGCACAGTTTTGGCAGGTATGGCTTCAGCGGGTTGGCAGTTCAATCGATCAATAACCCTGATAACCCTATGGGTGAAAAAGCTTGATTCGAAGTTATATTAGCCTGAGAGGCAATTATATTAGCCTAACTGGCATAATCCTCTATGTCAATTATATTATCCAAACTGTCAATTATATTATCTAAACTGTCAATTATATTAAGATGATTGTGAATTACATAATCCTGACTGGGAATTATATTAGCATTACTCAATTTATATCAAAAAGATATTTATGTTGTGGTGCTCGTGGGTTCTATTAAATCTACCAATGAAGAGTTTCAGATCAGGATTATCATTTAGGAACAAGGTTTTGTACATGTAAATGGCACAAGAGAATGTGTAGAGCGAGTGTATATTTAGCATGTTTACGGAATTTAAACAGAGAGGCTTGGTGTTGTTTGATGACAGTTTTATAGTTCTGATAACAGGTTTTTGTTGGGTGATGATGGACTTGAGGTAATTTACAGTTGATGAATGAACAATCATGCACAGATAACACATGTTGGGACGCCAACCCTAAATTACAAAAAAGGCTCTAGATTTTTAGCTCCATTCATTGCATTGTTCTACAACAAATCATTCAAACTCCAAACCTTTACTGATATTCTAAAAAAAAGCAAGAGTAACCTTAGTCCTTAAAAGTGGCTGAAGTCAACCTCACTCAAGTCAACAATTATAGACCAATATCAATTCTGCCAATTTTGTCTAAAATATTTTAATGAGATAATCTACAAGCAGCATTACTCCTATTTAGCAAAACAAAATATACTTAATTTTTGCCATAATGGCTTTAGGCCCAGAAAAGGACCATTCATATACTGAATAGTATGATTAACTGGATATGTGCAGCTCTTGAAAAAATGAGTACCCAGTTCATTTATTTGTTTACCTAAATAAGACTTTTTGACACTGTTAACACAGTAACCTTCATAAATTACAACATTATGGAGTAAGAGGTCACTTATACCTACGATCTTACCTCAGTGACAGGCTCCAGTATGTCTCTGTGAATGATTCCAATTTTCCCACTCTACCCATTAACACTGGTGTCCCACCGGGCAGTATTCTTTACCCTCTCGTCTTTCTCATCTCTACCTCCCTTTCCAGCTCGTTGCCATCGTGAGGGGGCTTGGTTGGTGGATGCTAGAGTGTGATGCTCCATGGGACAGTGTTCCTCTGTCCTTTTGAAGCCTTATGCTCCTGCTGCCATCTTCACTAATTGTGCTGAATGCTTTTTCCTATTAGTTTAATTTTTCCTTCCCAATTCTCTTTTTAATTGCTATATCCTGGCAACTTATTGTTATTCTTAATTATTCTTTCAGATGTCTTCTTAATAATAATAATAATAATAATAATAATAATAATAATAATAATAATAATAATAATAATTTATTTAGGAACAGTACATACATAGTTGCAGAGTTACAGTACAAACATTCTGTTAGATTTAAAGATAGAGGTAGTACATACAATACCTAAAGCCACTAGTACGCATAGCGTTTCGGGCAAAAAGAGGTGGGGAAAAAACACTTTTTTTTTTTTTGAGATATATACAAGAGTTGTTACATTCTTGTACAGCCACTAGTACGTGTAGCGTTTCGGGCAGGTCCCTGGAATATGATCCCCTGCCGCGAAGAATCGTTTTTTCATCCAAGTACACATTTTACTGTAGCGTTAAATAGAGGCTACAGTTAAGGAATTGCGCCCAGTAAATCCTCCCCGGTCAGGATATGAACCCATGACATAGCGCTCGCGAAACGCCAGGTGAGTGTCTTACCACTACACCACGGAGACTGTCTTTTTTTTTTTAACTTAGACTAAAACTTAATAGTAATTGTGCTTAAAGTATAAATTGTGTTGAATGAAAAAAAATAATAAAAGATATAAAACGGGAGGAACATGGTAGAAAACAGCCAATATACAAGTTGGTCAACAAACAGCATTTTTTTTTTAATAGCAAGACATGGGTTGACATTTAGAAGTAAGGATATGATACCAACATCAAATCATATATCAGACGTCGCCCTATCCCCACTAGATTTTGAAGAAGCCCTAAACAGTATGCCTATGCACTCTGCACCAGGCCCGGATTCTTGGAACTCCATATTCATCAAGAACTGTAAAAAAACACTATCGCAGGCCCTTCACATTCTGTAGAGACAAAGCCTAGATACTGGCGTTATCCCTGACATACTAAAAACAGCAGAGATAGCACCACTCCATAAAGGAGGAAATAAGGCAGATACAAAAAATTACAGACCGATAGCACTAACATCGCAAATGATAAAAAAATTTGAGAGAGTGCTAAAAAGTAAGATCACAAAATACATGGAATCACAGCATCTCCATAACCCCGGACAACATGGTTTCAGAACAGGGCGCTCTTGCCTGTCGCAGTTGCTGGACCACTATGATATGGCATTAGATGCCATGGTAGACAAACAAAACGCTGATGTAATTTACACAGATTTCGCAAAAGCTCTTGATAAATGTGACCATGGTGTTATTGCACATAAAATGCGTTCAAAAGGAATTACCGGGAAAATAGGCAGATGGATCTACAATTTCCTGACTAACAGAACCCATTGTGTAATAGTCAACAAAATAAAATCCAGCCCATCAACCGTGAAGAGCTCAGTCCCCCAGGGTACTGTGCTTGCTCCAGTACTTTTTCTCATCCTCATATCGGACATAGACAAGAACACAACCTATAGCACTGTATTATCCTTTGCAGATGACACTAGGATTTTCATGAGAGTTGGCAACATAGAGGACACAGCAAACCTCCAATCAGATGTAGATCAGGCCTTTCTATGGGCTACAGAAAATAATATGGTGTTTAACGAGGATAAGTTCCAGCTCATGCGCTAAGGAAAAATTGAAAATATAAAAACGGAAACCACGTACAAAACTCAGGCAAATCATAACATAGACCGAAAAGGCAATGTAAAGGATCTGGGTGTTCTCATGTCAGAAGACCTTATCTTTAAAGAACACAATAAAGTAGCCGTCACAACTGCAAGAAAAATGACAGGTTGGATAACAAGAACTTTTCACACTAGAGATGCTATACCGATGATGATACTTTTCAAAACGCTTGTGCTCTCTAGAGTGGAGTACTGCTGCACAATGACAGCCCCTTTCAAAGCTAGAGAAATTGCTGACCTGGAGAGCGTGCAGAGGTCCTTTACTGCTAGAATCCACTCAGTAAAACATCTAAATTACTGGGACCGACTAAAGAGCCTAAATCTGTACTCCCTTGAGCGCAGGCGGGAGAGATACATAATAATTTACACGTGGAAAATAATTGAGGGGCTGGTCCCAAACCTGCACACAGAAATAACATCACATGAGACCAGAAGACATGGCAGGATGTGCAGAATACCCCCGTTGAAAAGCAGAGGTGCAACAGGTACTCTGAGAGAGAACTCTATCAACATCAGAGGCCCGAGACTGTTCAACACGCTTCCACTACACATAAGGGGCATAACTGGCAAACCCCTCACAGTGTTCAAGAGAGAACTGGATAAGCACCTCCAAAGGATACCTGATCAACCAGGCTGTGACTCATACGTCAGGCTGTGAGCAGCCGCGTCTAACAGCCTGGTTGATCAGTTCAGCAACCAGGAGGCCTGGTCGACGACCGGGCCGCGGGGACGCTAAGCCCCGGAAGCACCTCAAGGTAAGGTAGGTTACATGCAGTTAATTAGGTAGTACTTAGTTTTCACCTTAAACTGGTTGAGAGAGGTACAATCAATGACCTTCCCAACATAATTGGGAAGGTCATTCCACATTCTGGGTCCCTTGATTTGTAGAGCATTCCTGGTTTGATTAAGTCTATCTCTTGGAATATCATATAAGTATTTGTTTCTGGTGTGATGCACATGAGTTCTGTTACAACCTTCTAGGAAGCGTTGAAGGTCAGGATTGACATTATAATTCTGAGTTTTAAATATATAGAGTACACAAGAGAGGATGTGCAGTGACTTAATATCTAACATAGTCAGAGATTTGAGTAAGGGTACCGAGTGCTGTCTGGGGCCAGAGTTAGATATTTTTCTAATAGCAGCTTTGTGTTGGGTAATTAGAGGATGTAAATGATTTTGGGTAGTAGAACTCCAAGCACAAATACCATAATTGAGATAAGGATAGATGAGAGAGTAATAGAGCATCACCAGGGCAGGGCAAGGAACATAATATATGATCTTAGAAAGAACGCCAACAGTTTTAGAAACTTTTTTTGCTATATATAAAATGGGTCCCTGGAAATTCATCCTGTTATCGATGAGGACACCAAGGAATTTACCATCAACTTTACTACTGATTTGTATATTGTTTATTCTTAAATTAATTTCATTTGAGGATCTATTACCAAACAAAATACAGAAAGTTTTGTTAATGTTAAGGGTAAGTTTGTTAGCAGTTAGCCAAAGATGGACTTTATTTAGTTCAGTATTCACAGTACCATTTAGAGCAAGAGGGGTTAGGACTGGAGAAGATGAAAGTTGCGTCATCAGCAAATAAGATTGGTTTGAAGTGTTGAGAGGAATTTGGAAGGTCATTAATGTAGATGAGAAAGAGGAGAGGGCCAAGTATGCTGCCCTGTGGAACACTGATGTTTATAGCTAGTGTCGGAGAAATGGAATTATTCACAGAAACATTCTGTAGCCTGTCAGTAAGGTAGGACTGAAGGTATCGCAGGGAGTGACCACTGACTCCATAATGATGTAATTTAAGAAGAAGGTTTTGGTGGTTGACAGTGTCAAAAGCCTTACGTAGGTCCACAAATATCCCAACAGGGAACTCATTTTTATCAAGAGCTGCATGTATCAAGTTAATGATACTAATAGGTGCATCGTTAGTGCTCTTTTTGGGTTTGAAGCCATATTGACAAGAGCTTAGTATATTGTGTTTGGCTAGATAAGAGAAACCTGCTTGTAGATTAGTTTTTCAAATATTTTTGACAAGTTTGGCAGATTGATATAGGTCTGAAGTTGTTGACATCAGTGAGATCACCACATTTAAGGACTATGGTTACTCTCGCTTTTTTTAGAATATCTGGAAAAGTTTGGAGTTCATGTTTATTTATTTATTTGTATATTTATTTATATACAAAAAGGTACATTGGGCTTATGAAGATACATAATATGGTAATTACAATCTTGTAAAGCCACTAGTACGCTGCGCGTAATAGTGGCTCTACAAGAAAATCTAATCCCAGCAAACACAGAACGTTTGTGGACGTTTTTAAATGGTGCCACAAAGGTAATACTGTAACATTTAACATAAATACATATATCTGACTTTCTTAAAACCACTAGATATAACTAAAAACATATATTCTTGAGACACAGTTTTTTAAGATTGATGTAAAAATTTAAAAATAATAGTGAATGCTTTGGAATTATAATGTTTTCATGCTTTATATTTAAGAATAAATAATTTTCAGTCAACATTTTGTTTTTTTGTTTACATTATGTAAATCGATCCAATTTACGTTCTTATAACATAAATATAACATTTATATGACGTCAATATAACGTTATTTACACGACATCATTACGTTATTATGATGTTATATTAACGTATAATTCCTGTATGAAAACCAGAATATATATATTGAACTTTATGTTTTAAACCTTGTAAAGTTATCATAAAACTTGGAATAAGACTGTAAGCATGCTTTAATTATGAAAATATACAAACAAATCAACAAAAACATTTTAACATAAAAAACATAAACATAACATAAATTAATTGCATGCATGGGAGTTGATTGGAACTCTGTAATATTGCATACATGAACCTTAAGGTACAAACCCAGTGTACTTACACATGCAGTTCTTTGCTAAATCTAAATTTTTCCATTTTTTACACTTTGTTTCGAGTTCTGTCTTGTGCACCTCTACCATATGTCACTCCTAATTCTTCGCCTTTCTAGAGAATGTAATATAAGCTTTGACAATCCTTCTTCATATGACAGGCTTCTAACACTCAGATTGCAGCGTGGTGAGCCTAAAACCCTTCAGATCCAAGCAAAGGGTAAAATGCCAGCAGATACAATTGCGAACACATTGATACCAAAACGAAAGACATATGACGAGAATTGAGGTAACCAAAGTGAAAAGAGTGTACACATTACATTGCACTAGAGTGCTCCCGGGTTACTTTCTCTCACTTTCTCTGTTTTGTGCAGATGGTAAGCCGAGCTTTTGGAGTTTATATGCATTTAGTCCTGTAGAGAATTCTATTGCGAACACATTGATACCAAATTGAAAACCCTAGGATGAGAATTGAGGTAACAAAGTTGAAAAGGGTATACACTTTTCAGTATTGCCACACTCTAATGTAATGAGAGTTGCTTGAGGGTGGCCCAGCTTTCCTTTTTTAGTACCCTTGGCCTACATTCATCTTGTCGGCGGGTGGAGCGCGCTGCTGTCTTTGACATTATATTCATATAGTTCTGTTGGGAATTCTATTGCAAACCCATTGATACCAAAATGAAAGACATAGGACGAGAATTAAGGTGACAAAGTTAAAAAGAGTATACACTTTTCAGTATTTCCGCCCACTACCGAGGAATGTCCAAAAAAACTGGAGAGAGTGGAGGGGCAACTTGCCCAAAACCCGAAAGTTTTTGCGGGGATTAACTTTCGTTCAGTATTATCATGCAAGAGGAGCCACACATCTATGGTTCATCCAATAAAATCAGCAGACTTCTAGATGTTACTACTGCTCGGCTTAGACTCGGTTACAAGTATCTCTGGGAATTCTCATTATCTGCCGATGTAGACCTGACCAAATGTAAACTGTGTCAACAAAATTATTCGCACACCCTCCGTCACCATGTGATAGAGTGCGAAAAGATACGTGAATTCAGAGACAATTCTATAACTAATGTACCAACGATGTGTCAGTATTTCATTCAAATTGATCTGCTACCAGAAATTTTAGCCAAATATCCGCAGTTTGCTAACTGTAGCTAGTAACTAAGTGTTTGTAACCTATCCACTGCTACCCACTGGATGGGGGGCGGTGTGCAGGACAAATATATCAATTGTGACACTAGCTCTCCATATATGTCAGTTGCTTAAGTTAGAAACTGTACTTGTGGTCGATCTCGAACCCAATGTTGATGTGACGACTTATACTGAATTTTGTAACTAGCTCATCAAGATTGTAACTTGCTTAGCTAAATGAATTGTGGGGTTCAGTCCCTGAGCCCATTATGTGCCTCTGTAACCCTTTCCACTACCGCCCACAAGATGGGTATGGGGTGCATAATAAATGAACTAAACTAACTTCAAGGCATCCTTGTTGGGTATCTCGGGCTTGAACTCAGAAAATAAATTATTTAATTATTATATTAAAATAAATCGAAGGACCACCCGTTTTTGAGAAAAGAGGGAAAACAAATAAAATTGATCATTAGAATGACACCAGAGAACCAGTGTCTATGGAAACTCATTCAATGGATATTCACTTGAAAATAATGAAGACTGTAATTATTAATTAAAGCCAAAGCCTCAAATATCAACATTGGGGGGTTATTTCTAGAAGTTCATATATATCTAGGAACCAGTGTGGTTCGTCACTAGTTCATTATGGCATTGGTATTATGGTAAATCTAACTACAACATATGTAAATATATGGTAATCAAATTATATTCATTTAAGATCATATTAATTATAGAAGCAATAATTAAATTGAATAAATTTATAAGAAAAATGGGTCTTAGCTGTAAGACGATTTCTAACGCCAGTTCATCATTCGTCCTCGTGATCACAGAATCCCCATAGAGAAATAACTCGAGGTAAATAACACGATTGATGAGAATCTTGCTGGCGTCTCAAATACACGCTGTAATACAAGAAATATAAAGTAGCAATTGACTAGGCTACAAATTATGCTAATATATTCATGAAACTGAACTGAGTGATAAATATTACTAACGTTTGATTGTTATTATTTTCTCTTCATAACGACAAACTACTCACTAAGGCACTAACTACTTAGATGCATCCAATTAGAAAGAAAAACCTGTGAGCGTAACCGAGTACTAAGGTTTGCCGAAATGAGCGTCTGCTGGACTCAGTGTTCACTGCTGTGCACACTTATTTACGGCCCGGGTGGTAATTGTAGACGCTGGGTTCACTGTTGAGGCACTAGAGAACACTGGCAATTAAAATTCCACTTATTAACTGAGTATCGACGTAATTCTTGTCGATAAGAATTCTCAATTAATGCCATGTGCTTCACCACGCTGTCTCGTGCGCGTGCCTTGTAGTTGTATTAATCGCGTCGCCGCCCTCCCTCTCCCCGCTGCTCTCGCATTCACCACGGAAATTATTAAATACAAATTATTCTTTCCCGCGCAATTATGGATGAAATGCGATAATATGAACTGGGTTGAAATTATAGGGAATTAATAATTATAATATTCTCGATAATGATCTCTAGCGAGAATGGAGATGATATTTATACGTCTCCAGAGCATTCGATCGTAACAGAATAAAAACTGTTACTGAATAATTTCAATTAATAACTCTTGATTTACATTATCAGGAGTAATATTATCAGCAATATGCTCAGATTAATTTATATTAACATTACGGTTGTGGTGTTAAGAGCTACTGCAATTAATAATTAATGTAATTTATCATAACATAATAATGGATGATAATGTTGGAAATTTCCAACAATCCTGGTGAACCACAACGACAAGCTGGTGAAACCACATCGACAAGCTGGTGAACCACAACGACAACCTGGTGAACCACAACGACATCCTGATGAACCACAACCGACATCCTGATGAACCACAACGACATCCTGATGAACCACAACGACATCCTGATGAACCACAACGACATCCTGGTGAACCACAACGACAAGTTGGTGAATCACAACGACAAGCTGGTGACCACAACGACAAGCTGTGAACCACAACGACAACCTGGTGAACCACAACGACAAGCTGGTGAACCACAACGACATCCTGTGAACCACACGATAACCTGTGAACCACACGACATCCTGGTGAACCACAACGACATCCTGGTGAACCACAACGACATCCTGGTGAACCACAACGACATCCTGGTGAACCTACAACATCCTGGTGAACTTCACGACAACCTGGTGAACACACGACGCATCCCGATAAACCACAACGACATCCTGGTGAACCACAACGACATCCTGGTGAACCACAACGACATCCTGGTGAACCACAACGACATCCTTGTGAACCACAACGACATCCTGGTAAACCACAACGACATCCTGGTGAACCACAACGACATCCTGGTGAACCACAACGACATCCTGATGAACCACAACGACATCCTGGTGAACCACAACATCCTGGTGAACCACAACGACATCCTGTGAACCACAACGCCATCCTGGTGACCACAACGACACAGTCGACAGATCAAAAGCCAATAAAAGATTTAGGCAACTCATTCTCATCCAACTACCAAGGCAGCAGAGTATCGTAAAGGCTAAGCCAGACTATTCAGCTCCCTACCTTGGCTATCATTAACATATCACCTTATCCTTCTTTGTTATATATTTATATCGAGCTATAATACATCCACTTTCCCTCCAAAACTGGACTCCTCAGAACGAAACCCGTCTCTTGCATCAGGCGTAATTGTAAAATGGTTTCGGTGAGTTAAATGTCAGTTTCCTCCCAATTGCAGGATAATATAAGATATAAAGAGAAGATTCGTGCTCCTTCTTTTCTTTAATATTCATCAGCATATATCTACAAGAAAGAAGACTGCTGAAAGATGATATATATTATATAATACAGGACAGGGCTGACAAGATCGATGCTCATGATGCTCTACACCTTCTCACAAGATGCCTAACTCTCCCTAAGTTGTCTTACTTTCTGAGGTGTTCTCCATTCTACAGCAGCACTAAATTAAATGAGTATGATACCCTTCTAAGGTCCATGCTTGAAAACCTGGACCTGAACCGTCCATTGGACGACTCTCAATGGGAACAAACATCCTTCTCTCTAAAATTCGGTGGCCTTCATGTCCGCACAGTCGGTGTTGTACCTGTACAATATGTAATACATCTGTTATACAATGCATGTAGCTATAACTTGAGCTTGTAAAAGCAACTTAATCACTTTCAGTGGTTAAGTGTTTAATACCACACTAGTTTCAATAGAAGCTATCTTACCCTGTCAAAGTAGGAGAGACATAGGTGTATGTATATATATGTGGATATGTGTAGGAATATGTGTATATATGTATATGTGTGTGTATTTGTATACAGGGTATGTGGAAGCTGGTGAAAATTGCATTTCTCTTTTGTAAACTCACATTAATGACACTATGTAAAATGACACCTCCAACACTGTTTATATGGAACGGACGTAAATCTGTGTATTTATGTTTGTAGATTAGTTTAGCATTTTAAAAGCACTACAATCAACTTCTGTAGTTGATTGTTCAATAAATCACTGAATTATATGTTTAACAGATCTCTAACCCTGTCCATAGACAACAAAAGAAAATGTATATATGCAGACGAGGAGTCACAATAACGTGGCTGATGTTGGTTGACCAAACCACTCACTAGAACGTGAAGGGATGACGACTTTTCGGTCCGTCCTGGACCATTCACAATCGACTTGAGAATGGTCCAGGACGAACCGGAACGTCGTCGTCTCTTCACTTTCTAGTGTGTGGTCTGGTCAACAAAATGTATATATGCTGGTCAGCATTGTAAATCTGTGGCCACGTCTGTGGTAGAAAAAAAGGTCTCCCGGATTACACTACTAACCTATCTTTCCTGCCTCATCAAACAACCTTATACGAGATATCCTACCAGAACCTCTAGGTGATTCGACAGGGATTCCCCGCACTAGAAGGTGAAGGGACGACGACGTTTCGGTCCGTCCTGGACCATTCTCAAGTCGACCATTCACATCGACTTGAGAATGGTCCAGGACGGACCGAAACGTCGTCGTCCCTTCACCTTCTAGTGTGTGGTCTGGCCAACATACTTTATCCACGTTATTTTGACTTATCGCCTGCATAGGGATTCCCTGATCCTGCTTTTATAGAATGTTCAAATCAGCGAGATGCCCTTGCCGCCCCAGCACCCATCATAGATCCAACAAAATACACAATCAGCACAACTGATGTCTAAGTAGACCTGTGGGTCTGTATTCGTACTACCTTTGCCGCAAAGACTTGCCGCAAAGACCTCCATCGTTATTGTGATTTTTTGACCTAGAAAATCCTTTATGACACTACCTGCAAGTACAATATTTTGCCCCACCTATATTCTTTTGGCCTTTGTTGGAGTCCCCCATCTCTTCCTTCCAAGCTTCCTCTCTCGTCACTGCTTGAAAGTGAGACTTTGTACATCTTCTCTGACTCTTCTTCACCAATATGAAGGTGTTCCCCAAGGTAGTGTTCTGAGCACTACTCTCTTCCTCGTTCCTCCTTAATGATGGTCATTCCTCCCTTCACTCTGATATTATTCTTGACCGTGTACGTTGGAGGAAAGGGGATGACTCGCCTTTCCTTCAACGCCAACTCCGACTTGCAACTGATGCCGTGTCATCTTGGGCCACCAATCATGGCTTCAAGTTCCCAACAACTAAGACTTGTGCTATGACTTTTACTTGGAAGCAGGTCTTTCGTCGTCTCCCATTGTCTATGATAGTCCTCTTGTGAATAAAGACTTGGTTAAACTTTTG
>WNGS01005680.1:223967-237097 GCA_020271785.1 Procambarus virginalis
GGGGTTAATCTTTGAAACTCGTTAATGTTTTGGTCAACCCATCTCTCTTACCTCCGAGTCGAATGCTCTCAAGTCCTAACATTACTTCAAGACCTGTCCCGTACTACATGGGGAGCTGATAGACACAAACTCCTCTATTTCCACTCTTCTCTCGTGCTGTCTTAACTTGATTATGGCTTGTGGCTTGCCTACTTCCATGCCTCTCCCCTTCGACGTCTTGATGCTCTGCACCATACTGGATTATGCCTCAGCTCTGGTTCCTCTTGGTCGTCCTACCCAGAGCTTATATGTTGAAACAGACGTCTTGTCGCTACGGGATGGTTACTTCCTACACTATCTAGCACAGTCTTTGCAACATCCTCAAGACTGCTTTTGACGAACTTTGGCTGTTGCCCCTAGGGCAGGCCTTGTTCCCTCTTACCACCTTCCTTTTTTATAAGGATGTAAGGATTATTTCTAGGTACATTGTAGCATAATTTGAGGATTGTTTCTAGGTACATTGTAGCATAATTTGAGGATTGTTTCTAGGTACATTGTAGCATAATTTGAGGATTGTTTCTAGGTACATTGTAGCATAATTTGAGGATTTTTTCTAGGTACATTGTAGTAAAATTAGCGTTCAACACAACAACCATGATATATGACGATGGCAGTAATTACAATGGTGAGGTTATATGGCATAGACACACATTTGGGGCAGCACACGATACAGTGCGAGTGTGAAGCACTGGGTAGAAAACTATGAAGATGAAATTAGGTACTTTTTGGTGTTACTTTTGAATAAGCGGAAGGATGGACAGCTTTTTAATTCATTAGGGAGTCAGTTCCATAGTGCTTATACAGAGTTAGTTTGACTCTGGGATTATCAAAGAGATATTATTTCTGGTGTGGTGATAATGGGTTCTATTACATCTGTCAAAGAAAAGTTTCAGATCAGGGTTTGCGTCTAGGAACAAGACTTTTTACATGTAAATGGTTTTCGTTTAGTTCATTTATTATGCACCCCATACCCATCCTGAGGGCAGTAGTAGAGAGTGTTACAGAGGCACATAATGGGCTCAGGGACTGAACCCCAAAACTCATATTGCTAAGCAAGCTACAATCTTGATGAGTTAGTTACAAAATTCAATGCACATCGTCACATCAATAATGGGCTTGAGACCGACCACAAACACAGTTTCTAGTTTAAGCATCAGACATATGTGGAGAGCTAGTGTCACAATTGATATGTTTATCCTACACATCGCTCCCATCCAATAAGCAGCAGTGGATAGGTTACAATCACTTAGATAATACCTACAGTTAGCAAACTGAGTATATTGGGTCAAGACTTCTGGCAACTGTTCAGTTTGAATGATATATTTACACAACTCCTGAACATTTGTTATAGAGTTGTCTCTGAATTCACCTATCATTTTGCACTCCATCACAGTGACGGAGGGTGTGTGAATAGTTTTCTTGACACAGTTTACCATGTAAATGGCACAATAGAATGTGTGGAGTGAGTTTATGTTTAGCATGTTGAGGGATTTAAACAGGGGGGGGGGCCTGTGTGTTGTTTGAAAGCAGAGTTTGTTATTGTTCTGATAGCAGACCTTTGCTGAGTGATGATGGGTGTCAGGTAGTTTCCTGTGGTTGAACCCCATGCACAGATATCGTATGTAAGATAGGGATAGATTAGCGCGTAGTATAATTAGAGGAGAGCAGAGTTTGGAACATATCTAATTTTAGAGTGTATTCCGACTGCTTCTGTAACTTTTTATAATGTGTTATATGTAGGTACTGAAGTTGAGTCTCTTGTCTATGTATAAGCCAAGGAACTTTTCAGCTTTTTTACTGCTGATGTTAACATTGTCTATCTGAAGCTGAAATGCATTTGTTGATTTGCTTCCAAGTAATATGTAGTAGGCCTATTTTATGTTTAGTATGAGTTCGTTGGTTGCCATCCATGAGTGGACTTTTTTAATTCTTTTTTACAACATTATTTAGTTTGAGTGGGTTGGGGTCTGACCAGATGAAGGTAGTATCATCAGCAAACAATATAGGTTTAAGAATGTTAGAGACATTAGACAGATCATTGATGTATATAATAGGAGAGGTATTAGGATGCTGCCCTACGGCACTCCTACGGTTAATGGTAAAGTGGGGAGGTTATATCATTGATGCCTACATATTAGTGTTTATCACTAAGATCAAATATAGTTCAGGGCCTCGGATTCCATAATGGTGAAGTTCAAGTAAGAGGTAGTTATGGTTAACAGTATCAAAGGCCGTTCTCAGGTCAATGAAGAGACCAATTAGAAACTCATTTTGCCAAGGGCTGTGGAAATGATATCAAGCTGACAAATAATAAAATCGTTGGTATTCGTTTGGGAGCGGAAGCCAAACTGACAGGGACTTAGGAGTAGAGCTCTTTATAAATAATTTTTTCAAATATTTTTGGTAATATATGTAGATTTGATATTGGTATGTAATTGTTTATATCTTCCGCATCGCCTCCTATTTGAACTGGCGTTACTCGTGCCTTTTTAAGGATATCAGGGAAGGTACGACACTTTAGAGATTTATTGAATAGAAAAGCTATGGGTGGTGAAGGGCACGGAAGGCACTCTTATATACCATAGATGGTATTTCATTAATGTTTCCAGCTATGGTTTTTAGTGAGTGAGACATAACATCTGTCGGGCTGACTGGTAAAAGGAGAAGACAGTTTGGATAGCTGCCTGAAAGATAAGTAGTAACATGTGTTTGGGTCTGTGGAACTTTTCTGACAAGGTTGGCACCAACTGATGAAATAAAGTTATTAAATTCTGTTGCCGTTTCTAAATCTGTTGCAGGTGTATAGCCATCCTTGGAGAGTTTCATCTGCTTGATATGTGATTGTTGTTTAGATGTTAGAAACGGCTTTTCATATCTCCTTTTGCTTCTTTGAATCTACTCTCATAATAGGAAATTTTCGCTGGTCTTATTATACTGGTAAGCATTGATAAGTATCTCTTAACTATTTCTTTTGCAAGTAGGCCAATCCTAAGTTTTTTTCATATGCATGCTCTGGTTGAATGCTTTGAATATACCACTTGTGAGCCAGGGGGTTGTTTAATCTTTTTGCAGTTACTTATTTGGTGAGGAGAGGACAGCGAGTGTTGTAGAGGCTTAGAGTTTGGGGAAGGAAGATGCTGGCTAATGAATTTATATCCTAGGTATTATTGAATTCAGATTCTCATTTAATATTTTGAAGTGCATTTGTGAGATTGCCTATTGCTGCTTCACTGTTTAGTCTGAAGGTAAGTTTATTGGTGTCTGGTGGTGTTATGTCCATGTTTGATATGAGGAAGTTAGGATAGTGGACAGTTGTTCTATCAGTGATTATACCAGATGTAAGGGGAGCTGTTATGTTAGTCCGTAAGTGATCCAATGTAGTAGCGGATGTTTGTGCGATTCAGGTGGACTTGGTGATTGTGGAGATTAGCATACAGGAGAGCATACTGTTTAGGAAATAATCGACTTGAGAGTTATTTTGTTGACACAGGTCAATACTGAAATCACCTCCTAGAATGATATGACATTTGAGCATGTTGTTTATGATAAGATTCCTTAGGTTATCTAAGAATGCATTTATATTATTATTGGGAAATCTATAGATAGCTCCAATAGTCACGGAGGATTTAAGGGATTTAATCGAGAATTGAGCAAAAGGTATATTCACAGTATTCGACTCTATCACTAATTACACTATTGCAAATGAAGGTATTTTGGTAATAGATAGCTGTGCCACCTCCTTTTTTATTTGGCCTACAGTTGTGAATGGCTGTACAACCGGCTAAGTTGTAAAGTCGGTCACATTGGTAGATGGTAACATTGGCATAGATGGTAATCTATGCCAATGGAAGATGGAAGTCACATTGGCATAGATGGTAATGAAAAGGCAGACTCACTAGCAAAAACTGCCACTGCTCTACCTGTTGTACAGGTTCAAATACCTCCAAGTTTTTCACAGATTAAAGGAGCAAATCAAGAAGAAAATATTCTCAACTATCAAAAGTCGTCACAGAGCCAAAGTAGCGGAAGGAAGATCCACTGCGATATGGTTCGAACAAGCCACTGGTTACTCCTCTTTCAAGCCTGACAAAAAGATATCCAGAGACATTGCAGTAGCCATACACAGACTCAGGCTTGGTTACAAGTGCTGCTGGGAGGTAATGAACCCAATAGTTAAAGAGTGTCACATATGTGAAACTGAAGCAGAGGCGCCACTATTGAACTGAAACAAATTGGCAAAATGATCAGGGAAAGAGAAGGGCCTCAAAATAACAATTCACTTAGGGTATATTACACTAACAGTAGAAGTTTAAGAAACTAAATAAACGAGTTAAATGCTCTTGTCTGTACAGAACAAAATAGATATTATTGCACTTACCGAAACGTGGATGAATGTAGAAAATAAAGAAATATTAGCTGAATATTAAATAAACGGATTTAAACTATTTAACACAGATAGATATATTAGACGAGGAGGGGGAGTAGCCATATATGTTAGGGAAAATTTTATATGTAGTCTCAAAGAAGGAATCAAAACTGAGCCACACACAGAAACTATTTGGATAGAATTAAACGAAAGAGCAAATAATCTTATAATAGGAGTTATATATAGGCCACCAAATTTAGACAGAATGGAAGCAAAGCATCTATGGGATGAAATATGTGTCATGGGTGACTTTAATTTCAGTGGAATAAATTGGTCTAATAATACAGGGAATAATTAAGCAGAAGATTTTCTAAATTAATTGACGATTGCTTTTTTAGCCAACACATTAAGGAACCAACGCGGGAAAAAAATAGTTTAGATTTAGTGTTAACTAACAGGGAAACACAAATTAATGACACCGATATAGGGAGTGAGCTAGGGAACAGTGATCACAAAGAAATCAGATTTAGCATAGAATGGAATAGACCTGTAGGAGAAAATTCTGTTAAAGTGCCAGACTTTCGAAAAGCTGATTTTAATAGCCTAAGAAATTTTTGGGTCAAATTGATTGGAAAGTCTTGGGTATGGGGTGTGGGCCGGTCTTGGAGCGAGACATGAACCCAGCGATAGGTGATGTAAATGGGGATTTCGATGTGGATTCAATATATAACTTATTTAAGAATATTCTAAACAAAGCACAGGAACGTAGTATACCACACAAATTGAATAGATCGATTACTAATGACCCAAAGTGGATAACAAAGAATTTGAAGAACCTTATAGGTAAAAAGAGAGCTTGGTACAAAAGGATTAAAAATGGGGAGGTCACTTTAGAACAGGAATTCGTACAACTGGTTAGAAATGGTAAAAAAGAGATAAGGAAAGCAAAAAGAAACTATGAAGTTCGTATAGCAGGGCAAGCAAAGACAAATCCTAAAGGTTTTTTTCAGTTATATCGAACTAAGACTAGGGAAAGGATAGGTCCATTAAAAACTGAGACAGGTCAAATAACAGATAGTGATGAAGAGATGAGTAGTATTTTTAACAAATATTTTGTATCTGTATTTACTAAAGAGGAACTTAACAATATGCCTTCAACCGAACAAGTCTATGTGGGTGGGGACGAGGACAGGTTGACGAGTTTAGCAGTTACCAGGGAGGATGTTCTTAAACAAATAGTAAAACTCAAACCAAATAAATCCCCAGGGCCGGATGAAGTGTTTGCCAGGGTGCTGAAAGAATGCAAATAGGAGCTTTGTGACCCACTGTCAATCATATTTAATAAATCAATAGAGTCAGGCAGAGTGCCAGAGTTTTGGAAAGTTGCTAATGTGATACCAGTTTTTAGGAAAGGAGATAGATCACTTGTGTCTAACTATCGACCTATTAGCCTAACGTCTATTGTGGGAAAGTTACTCGAATCTATAATAGCAAATAAAATTCGTCTTCAACTTGAAAAACAGAAATTAATAATTGAGTCGCAACATGGTTTTATAAATGGCCGTTCATGTTTGAACGGCCCTGACTCACAAACAAAGACTTCAAGTAGCAAGATGGAAAAAATAGATGATGCTTTAGCCTTACCTGACGAACTAGACCAACTTTCAATCTAAAAGAACTCAGAAGTGCTACAAAGAAAACTAAAAATACAGCTCCAGGCGAGGACAAAATCACTTACAACATGCTAGCCAAGCTAGGAGAAAAGGGTGAAGAAGCCTTCTTGAATCTCATCAACAGAGTATGGGTGACAAGAACCCGACCACTCTCTTGGAACAGTGCAATTATAGTTCCCATTCCAAAACCTAAAGACCCAGGAAATCCAAGACCCATCTCATTAACAAGCTGTCTGGCCAAAACTGCAGAAAGAATGGCCCTTAATCGAATTGAATGGAAAGCCAATCCACTACACCAAAATATGTTTGCTTACAGAAAAGGTGTTGGAACCACAGAATGCCTTACCTCCCTCCTGGATAAAATCAATGACAAACCTGGAATCCTTATTTTTCTAGACCTTGAAAAAGCCTTCGAGTTAGCCAGTGCTCCAGCTACACTGTGCTGCCTTGTGGATAAGGAAATCAAAGGACACGCTCTTGCTTTTGCCAAAGGAAGCCTGCTTAACCGAGAAGCTAAAGTCAAATTCCAAGGAAAAACATCGACCTCAAAGAGGCTGGAAAATGGAACTCCGCAGGGAGGAATACTAAGCCCCTTCCTCTTCAACTGTCTCATGGAACAATTCATGAAGCTCAAGCTACCAAAAGCCAAACTTCTTAACTATGCAGACGACTTTGTGGTCATCATCAATGGCAAAGGTGCAAGGAACCATGCACAAAAATGCCTAGATATTATCAGCAGGGAAGCGGAACGCATAGCAGTGAAAATAAACAGCAATAAAACAAAAGCAATGGCCGTTAAAATGAGAACTCAAGACATCAGACTCGCAATACAAGGACAAGAAATCGAGTGGGTTACCTCTTTTCAATACCTAGGAGTCATAATAGACAACCAGTTGAAATTCACTCAAGAAATTGAATATCTTCGGCAACGCTGTAAAGCCAGAAACTCAGCTTTGCGCTCTCTGACCAGTCTTAGAGAGGGTGCATCTCTACCAGTACTCAAAATGTACTACGTTCAAGCAGTTAGGTCACTCATCGACTATGCTGCTCCTGCTCTTACATCCCTCAGTGATAACCAATGGGAGAAACTGGAAGTGTCTCAAAATGATGCTCTGAGAACAATGCTGGGAGCACCTATATGGACGCGTAGAGAGAACCTTAGAATGGAAACAAATTTACCAGCATTAGAAAACAGGATGAAACAAAGGATAGCCACCATAATAGGAAAACTTACTGGAACAACCGCCAGGCTGTCAATCAAAGACAGCATACAGAGATCCTTTCAGAAAAACCTACAGTATAGAACAAGCTCATGGATGGATAATGTGGTCAAGATTTTAGAGAAAATGGACCTGAAATGGACCATTAAAAACAAAGGGGAAGATAGACCATATCAACACTTTCGACAGCCTCCTCCATGGGAAGAATCGAATCTAAAGATAATCATTGAAAGATTACCAGTTAAAAAATCAGCATGTGACCCGCAGAGGCTCAAGGAAGTAATAGAACAACAAATGGAAACTATCTCTAGACCCACAACGACTCACATCTTCACAGACGGATCAGTTGATCAAGAAAAAGGTTCTGCTGGGGCAGCAGTTTACACTACCAACCATGAAGCTTACTGGAGCATGAATAGTGGGTGCTCAACATTGCAAACAGAATTATATGCCCTGAAGGAGGCAATAAAATATGCAATTGAGAATAATTTACATGATGTCATCATTCATACCGACTCTAAATCTTCGCTCCAGGCATTGTTATCCAGTCAGCACAGAGATAATATACAACTCCTCACAGAAATTCAACATATAGGAAAAGAAGCCCATAATCGAGGGTTGTCAATCACCCTAAATTGGATACCAAGTCACATTGGCATAGATGGTAATGAAAAGGCAGACTCACTAGCAAAAACTGCCACTGCTCTACCTGTTGTACAGGTTCAAATACCTCCAAGTTTCTCACAGATAAAGGAGCAAATCAAGAAGAAAATATTCTCAACTATCAAAGGTCGCCACAGAGCCAAAGTAGCGGAAGGAAGATCCACTGCGATATGGTACGAACAAGCCACTGGCTACTCCTCTTTCAAGCCTGGCAAAAAGATATCCAGAGACATTGCAGTAGCCATACACAGACTCAGGCTTGGTTACAAGTGCTGCTGGGAGGTAATGAACCCAATAGTTAAAGAGTGTCACATATGTGAAACTGAGGCAGAGGCGCCACTGTTGCACTACTTACTGGAATGTGAAGCTACTGAAGCCCTGCGCATCAAACTCAACATTAATCCAACGACAGCAGCTGCATTAGATGCACATTCCACCGCGACTACAATGATTAGAAAAGCCGTTGAGGAATGGGACTCATTAGTGAGCATTCTGCATCTACATCCACCACCAAGATAATGTTAATAAAACAAGATTAAAACCAGTGCACTAAAACAGAAGCGATAAATAAACAGGAAAAAGGAGAAATCCCCTCCTCCATTTTAAACTTAGACCCAAATATCACAGGAAAAAGGTTATCATGTATAACCAAACTCAATTACGGGCTCACCATAGCTCGTGCTACATGGACACTTCGTCCTGAGTAGCTAAATCTTTAACAACAACAACAAACAAAGCCTATTCCATCCTACCTTTTACACCACCTCACCTAACCTAACCTTGCATATCCAAACCTGGATTTGGTTAAAGTTGACAAAATTTAAACTATCCCCACCTAAATTCGACCTAATTTAAGACAAATCCCACCAAATATATCCAAATGTTGTGTATCATAGCATTGCCAAAGCCCATGTTTACCTACATTTTCTCCTGTTTCATCCTACCCTACGCAACCTTACCTAACCTAACCTAGCATATCTAAACTTAGATTTGGTTAAAGTCGGTGAAATTTAAGTTATCCCACATAAATTTGACCTAATTTAAGACAATTTCCACCGAATATACCCAAATGTTTTGTATCTTAGCAGAGCCAAAGTTCATTTTACCCAAGTTTTCACCTATTCCATCTTACCCTACACAACCTTACCTAACCTGACCTAGCATATCCCAAGCTAGATTTGATTAAAGTTCGTGAAATTTATGCTTATACACCTAAATTTAACCTAATTTAAGACAATTTCTACCAAATATATCCAAAATGTTTTGTTACATAGCACAGCCAAAGACCATTTTAGCCGAGTTTTCACATATTCCAACCTACCCTACATAACCTTACCTAACCCTGACCTAGCAGATTTGATTAAAGTTGGGGAAATTTAAGCTATCGCCACCAAATTGGAGACAATTTCCACCAAATATGCCTAAATGATGTGTATCATAGCACAGCCAAAGCCCATTTTACCCACATTTTCACCCATTCCATCTTAACGTGGACCTAGCCTCTGATACGACATATACTCAGAGAAGTGATGTTTTTGGTGATGAACCTAAATGCCCGTGCCTAACTTGCAAGAGTACTGGAGCTTTGTTGAATATTTAATCTATTTTCTTCGAAAAGGGAAGTTTTGGATATGAACCTATCCGCACTGTGTCTAACCTGCTAAGTTCTTTGTTGAACATCGTAACCATTTTCGTAGAAAAGTGATGTTTTGGATATGGACCCAACAGTCCCTCTCCTTTAAAACTTGGAATTGTGTTCAATATTGTAGCTATATTGTTGGGTAGGTGTTTTTGTTTTTACACATCAACCCAACCGTCCAGGACCTATCCTCCCTTTTTTTAACTTCAAATTTATCGTAAATATGGGAGGAAAGTGTTGTTTGTGCATCAACCCAACCGTCCTGGACCTAACCTCCCTTTATCTAACTTCAAATTTATTGTATTTAACATAAGAACAAAGGCAACTGCAGAAGGCCTATTGGCCCATACGAGGCAGCTCCTATTTATAACCACCCAATCCTGCTCATATACATGTCCAACCCAAGCTTGAAACAATCGAGGGACCCCACCTCCACAATGTTACGCGGCAATTGGTTCCACAAATCAACAACCATGTTACTGAACCAGTATTTACCCAAGTTTTTCCTAAATCTAAACTTATCCAATTTATACCCATTGTTTCGCGTTCTGTCCTGTGTTGATACTTTTAATACCCTATTAATATCCCCTTTGTTATGTCCATTCATCCACTTGTAAACCTCTATCATGTCACCCGTAACTCTTCGCCTTTCCAGTGAATGCAACTTAAGCTTTGTTAATCTTTCTTCATATGAAAGATTTCTAATTTGGGGAATTAATTAACTTAGTCATCCTACGCTGGACACGTTCAAGTGAATTTATATCCATTCTATATCCATATTCCATATCCATTTAGATTATGCAGTTCAGTTTTGGTCGCCATATTATAGAATGGATATAAATTCAAATAATATTTGAATTTGAAAGATTACCAGTTAAAAAATCAGCATGTGACCCGCAGAGGCTCAAGGAAGTAATAGAACAACAAATGGAAACTATCTCTAGACCCACAACGACTCACATCTTCACAGATGAATCAGTTGATCAATAAAAAGGTTCTGCTGGGGCAGCAGTTTACACTACCAACCATGAAGCTTACTGGAGCATGAATAGTGGGTGCTCAACATTGCAAACAGAATTATATGCCCTGAAGGAGGTAATAAAATATGCAATTGATAATAATTTACATGATGTCATCATTCATACCGACTCTAAATCTTCGCTCCAGGCATTGTTATCCAGTCAGCACAGAGATAATATACAACTCCTCACAGAAATTCAACATATAGGAAAAGAAGCCCATAATCGAGGGATGTCAATCACCCTAAATTGGATACCAAGTCACATTGGTATAGATGGTAATGAAAAGGCAGACTCACTAGCAAAAACTGTCTCTGCTCTACCTGTTGTACAGGTTCAAATACCTCCAAGTTTCTCACAGATAAAGGAGCAAATCAAGAAGAAAATATTCTCAACTATCAAAGATCGCCACAGAGCCAAAATAGCGGAAGGAAGATCCACTGCGATATGGTACGAACAAGCCACTGGCTACTCCTCTTTCAAGCCTGGCAAAAAGATATCCAGAGACATTGCAGTAGCCATACACAGACTCAGGCTTGGTTACAAGTGCTGCTGAGAGGTAATGAACCCAATAGTTAAAGAGTGTCACATATGTGAAACTGAAGCAGAGGCGCCACTGTTGCACTACTTACTGGAATGTGAAGCTACTGAAGCCCTGGGCATCAACCTCAACATTAATCCAACGACAGCAGCTGCATTAGATGCACATTCCACCGCGACTACAATGATTAGAAAAGCCGTTGAGGAATGGGACTCATTAGTGAGCATTCTGCATCTACATCCGCCACCAAGATAAAGTTAATAAAACAAGATTAAAACCAGTGCACTAAAACAGAAGCGATAAATAAACAGGAAAAAAGAGAAATCCCCTCCTCCATTTTAAACTTAGACCCAAATATCACAGGAAAAAGGTAATCATGTATAACCAAACTCAATTACGGGCTCACCATAGCTCGTGCTACATGGACACTTCGTCTTGAGTAGCTAAATCTTTAACAACAACAACAACAGTCAACGCAATCACTCCTTACCTCTTGAAAGTGTAGGATCAATTCGAGTTGTCTGCATCGAGTCTTACAATAGCCCACAAGATGGTCGTCTTAAGGTCCAAAACTAAGACATCTGAAAATGTTTTGGACAGGACTGCGAACCATCCCACGTATTCTGAGATGGTTGTTGCCGCCATCACATTCCTTAGTAATAGTCAAGGCTCCTCCCATCAGGATATTCTGAAGTTCGTCGTCTGTAATTTCTCGGTTAACGAGAAGGACGCTGACATCCATCTGAAGCTGGCTTTGAGGCGAGGTGTTACTTCAGGCGCCCTCACACAGGTTAAAATTACTGGTCGCTTAATGCATTTTAAAGTCAACAAGTGCTCTGATGAAGCCAACCTCAAGGCTTCAGCCAAGAAGGCGGAAGGGAGGAATTTCTCCCATGAAAATGCATCAGCAAACAATATTCCTGAGAAGATTGCTCGCAAAAGGCATTCTAAAAAGAAACCATATAAGCTTGTTAAAAGTTCTATCGTTGAGGCCTTCCTGATAGAACAGACAATGGCCGACATCAGGATGAAGAGAAGTATGGAGTCCGGAGGAGTCCAGCAGGTCAAGAGTGTCGCGGCTACCACACCACAAGCTGCTACTGGAAGCCAGCCTCAGGCCTTCACTCAGCCAAGTCTTCATCACATGGACCAAGACAGTTTTTATATTCTTTAGGTTTAGTTCCTAGGAAAACCTGAACTGTTTTACCCCCAGGCCAGTAAATATTTTAATGTACATGTTACCTTCATGTGAAAATATACAAATACATTTTAATTTTTATCAAATTGTTTTTGTTCTGACCATTTATGACTAGTCATAATGGAAAGCATTTACGGATGTCACAGTTGCTCCAGTTTCATCTGTAAAGCCCTGAGGCTTTAATTAATGAAGATAATAATAAAGGTTATCTGTTTCAAACGTGGGTTGGACATGTATATGAGTGGGATTTTCGGTGTTATAGATAGCACTGCCTCGTATGGGCCAATCGACCTTCTGCAGTTACCTTTATTCTTAGGTAACTGCAGAAGGCCCATACGAGGCAGCTCCATTGTATGCTATTATTCTATAGGTATAGAGCTGCCTCGTATGGGCCAAGAATAAAGGTAACTGCAGAAGGCCTATTGGCCCATACGAGGCAGCTACTATTTATAACCCAAATCCCACTCATAAAGATTTCTAATTAGGGGGATTAACTTGTCATCCTACGTTAGACACGTTCAAGTCAATTTATATCCATTCTATAGTACGGGGACAAAAGCTGAACTGCATAATCTAAATGGGGCTATACCAAACAAGATATAGCTGAAGACAACACCAGGTGTCTTGTTACTAACACTTCGATTGATAAATCCCAGTATCCTATTTGCCTTATTACGAACATTCATGCATTGATCTTTTCGTTTTAAATTTTTACTAATCACTAATCATCCAGATCCCTTTCGCAATCTAAACACCAACTAGCTCGTATCTT
>WNGS01005680.1:238097-248545 GCA_020271785.1 Procambarus virginalis
ACAATAGCATGATGAATCAAATGAACAATCCCACAAGGGCCGTGATGAGGGTTCGACCTACGTCTGAGAGGTTCGTTTCTAATATGTTTCAACTCTAGAAGAGTAGAAATAACAACAACCTTCAATTGTTCGTTTCCTTGTCGTTCTTGAGACAGTAACTTGAACACTTCACCCTAACAAGTTCGAGACCTTCCTTGACAATACCTAGTTACTAATTACTGGAGACTGGTGTCGGTAAAGTTGAGTCATATTAGAGAGAGAAGGACTGTCTAAGTGATCGATAGCGGTTCCCCTGAACGTTATCGGTTGTCTCAAGATAACCTCCCTTGGGATTTGGGAACGTCACCTCAGATAACACTTGAATGACAAAGCACAGTTGTTAACTTGGCTTGCTAATTACTGCTGACGTGCAACACTGGACACAGGAAACTAGGTGACCAGTGTTGCTCACCAGTGTTGCTCAACAGTGTTGCTCACCAGTGTTGCTCAACAGTGTTGCTCACCGGTGTTGTTCACCAGTGTTGCTCACCGGTGTTGTTCACCAGTGTTGCTCACGGTGTTGTTCACCAGTGTGTTCACCGGTGTTGTTCACCAGTGTTGCTCACCGGTGTTGTTCACCAGTGTTGCTCACCAGTGTTGCTCAACAGTGTTGTTCACCAGTGTTGCTCACCAGTGTTGCTCATCAGTGTTGTTCACCAGTGTTGCTCACCAGTGTTGCTCCAGTGTTGTTCACCAGTGTTGTTCACCAGTGTTGCTCACCAGTGTTGTTCACCAGTGTTGCTCACCAGTGTTGCTCACTGGTGTTGTTCACCAGTGTTGCTCACCAGTGTTGCTCACCAGTGTTGTTCACCAGTGTTGTTCACCGGTGTTGTTCACCAGTGTTGCTCACAGTGTTGCTCACCAGTGTTGCTCACCAGTGTTGTTCACCCAGTGGTGCTCACCAGTGTTGCTCAACAGTGTTGTGCACCAGTGTTGCTCACCAGTGTTGCTCACCAGTGTTGTGCACCAGTGTTGCTCACCAGTGTTGCTCACCAGTGTTGCTCACCAGTGTTGTTCACCGGTGTTGCTCACCAGTGTTGCTCACCAGTGTTGTGCACCAGTGTTGCTCACCAGTGTTGCTCACCAGTGTTGCTCACCAGTGTTGTGCACCAGTGTTGCTCACCAGTGTTGTGCACCAGTGTTGCTCCACAGTGTTGCTCACCAGTGTTGTTCACCAGTGTTGCTCACCAGTGTTGTGCACCAGTGTTGCTCACCAGTGTTGTTCACCAGTGTTGCTCACCAGTGTTGCTCACCAGTGTTGTTCACCAGTGTTGTTCACCAGTGTTGTTCACCAGTGTTGCTCACCAGTGTTGCTCACCAGTGTTGTTCACCAGTGTTGTTCACCGGTGTTGTTCACCAGTGTTGCTCACCAGTGTTGCTCACCAGTGTTGGTCACCAGTGGTGCTCACCAGTGTTGTGCACCAGTGTTGCTCAACAGTGTTGCTCACCAGTGTTGTGCACCAGTGTTGCTCACCAGTGTTGCTCACCAGTGTTGTTCACCAGTGTTGCTCACCAGTGTTGTGCACCAGTGTTGTGCACCAGTGTTGTTCACCAGTGTTGCTCACCAGTGTTGTGCACCAGTGTTGTTCACCAGTGTTGCTCACCAGTGTTGCTCACCAGTGTTGTGCACCAGTGTTGCTCACCAGTGTTGCTCACCAGTGTTGTGCACCAGTGTTGTTCACCAGTGTTGCTCACCAGTGTTGTTCACCAGTGTTGCTCACCAGTGTTGCTCACCAGTGTTGCTCACCAGTGTTGTTCACCAGTGTTGTTCACCAGTGTTGCTCACCAGTGTTGCTCACCAGTGTTGTTCACCAGTGTTGCTCACCAGTGTTGCTCACCAGTGTTGTTCACCAGTGTTGTTCACCAGTGTTGCTCACCAGTGTTGCTCACCAGTGTTGTTCACCAGTGTTGCTCACCAGTGTTGCTCACCAGTGTTGTTCACCAGTGTTGCTCACCAGTGTTGTTCACCAGTGTTGCTCACCAGTGTTGCTCACCAGTGTTGTTCACCAGTGTTGTTCACCAGTGTTGCTCACCAGTGTTGCTCACCAGTGTTGCTCACCAGTGTTGTGCACCAGTGTTGTTCACCAGTGTTGCTCAGGTAATCACATGTGCATCACATGGCACTGTCAATAATACAGGTAAATGTCATGCACAAATTATCACACAACAATCTGTCTATTGGAAAGTTAACAACTGCGTTTATTGAGACAATAAGATACATCTTAAAGGTAGAGTAGCTTAGGCTATTTCTACCCTCCAGTAGAAGGGTAGAAATAACAACAACAGTAGCAGATGTGTAGGCAAGTGTGTGACATATGTAATAACATACAGACAGATGTTAGACACCACGCCGCCCCCACAGACGAGTCACGTGATCTCCTTCGGTTTTTTTCTGATCTCAATTATCACCTGTTGCAGGTGTGGAGAGGAGAGAATAATTGACAGAGCACTAAGGACTACATGCAGAGAGACAATAACAGATTTCTCCGAACTAACACAAGCTGGCCCATCACACAGTCATACCAGCAGCTTCCACAGGTGATCTGACAGCTGGTGTCTCCTGGTGACAGATACGTAGAGTTGACAGCAGCGTGGTGGCTGTCTTCTCAATACAACCACACAAGTGGCTACTGTGCAATGAATTCTTCTTCTTCTTGATAGTAGGTGCAGTTTGCATGAAGGGTTTGTCCTCCCGATGACTGCACCAGTACAGGTGTTGGTGGACGCGTTTATGTTGAGGATGGTAAGAGTTTCAAAAGTGCTTGTTGCGTTGTGCTGTAGATAGAGGAGCGGCGACTACAACAGAGGTGTGTGTTAGAGGGAGACTTGCCACACCGCAGGGCGGTGTGTTGTGTTTATGGCGTCAGCTGATCCATGGTGCTGCGACGAAGCAGTTGTTTTCTGTGTTTAGCTGTTGGTGGCGCCAGGTATAAATGTGGCGCGGGTCAGATGTGACCCAATTTGTTGGTCGACTGCAGATATTTAGCCAGTGCTTTGACTATTTGGTATTTTTCTTCTAACGAGTGGTCGCCACCTCCTAATATATGCTCCTCGATGGTAAAGGGTATTTTAAGTGCGATAAATACTTCTTTGAAATTTAATCTGGCACTATAATGTCGGAAGCAGTGAAAGAGATAGTGTTCGATTGTTTCAGGCACCTGACAGTGGATGCAGAGTTCGTTGATGTCTGTTCTGTACTTAGAGCTGTGTGCTGCTAGTTTGGTGTGTCTCAGCCTTAATCTGGTCATCGCTATATCAATTTGTCTGCTTTTATATCCGACATGTTTCCAAGTTTCCCATTTCTTTTAATGGACCCATAGTACAAAGGTGAGGATGACGTTTTCCATTTCGTCACAAAATTTTGGGTGATGGTATTTTTGAAGGCTCCTTTACGTGCAACATGGGGAACTGGAGGACGGGTAATGTGAGGTGTGTTGTGCATTGCAATGGCTAGTTGATCTACTAGTTCATTATGGAGAATACCACAATGCGCTGAGACCCATTGGATAGAAATATCATAACCGTTCAATCGATGTTCATGAAGAAGTTGAAGACATGGGTAAACAAACTCCTTGCACGTTGTTGAAGAGTACGTAATTACTTGAATCGCACTCTTGGAGTCACTGCAGATTGTATATGTCCCGTCTGGTAATGTTGTGATTATTTGGAGAGCTTGATATAAGGCATATAATTCAGCTGTGAAAACAGATAGTTGGTTTGGTAGCCGTCATCCCTGCTTGAGATGGTATTCCGGTGTCCATACAGCGCTGGTGACCGTGGGCACGTTGTTCATGATGATGCGAGATCCATCTGAATAAACAAATCTCTGTGGTATTTGGGTAGCAATTTACCATTGGTGAGACAAAGACTGAGGCAATGGCTGAGTTTGGTGCAGACTTTGGAATGTTGTCTTCGAGTTGTATTGATGTTGTATTGTATTGATGCAATGAATTCACCTGGCGGGTTCCAACGCACTTAGAGCGCAGGTGGTGTGCGAGGCGGACCAGTCTGCCGATGGTTTTTTTTTTTTTTTTTATTTTTTTTTTTTTTTTTTATTGTTTTCTACCACCGACGTGGCCACACATTAACAATGCTAACCAGCATATATACATTTTCTTCTGTCCTCCATAGACAGGGTTAGAGATGTGTTAAACATATATTTGAAGGGTTTATTGAACAATCAACCACTGAAGGTGAGTCGGTGCTTTAAAAATGCTAAGCTAACCTATATACGTAAATACATAGATACACAGATTTATGTATGCCTTACATAAAGTGTTCGATGTGTCATCTACACAGTGTCATTAATGTACATTTACAAAGGTGAAATGTAATTCTGATCAGCTTCCATATATACTTTATACCCATACATACACATACACACACATATACATATATACACACATGCATTCACAGACATTTATCTCATTTACTCTGACAGGGTGAGATAGCTGATAAAGAAACTAGTGTGCAATTAAGCACTTAATCACTGAAGGTGATTAAGGTGCTTTTACAAGCTCAGGTTATATAGTTACATCACATACATTGTATAATTAATCTATTACATGGTCAATCTTGGGTACAAGTCCAATATATCATCAAGTGTTCCAGTACTCATATAGTAATTACAAAGTTCAGCATACCTTAGCCCAGGGGGCGAAAGTCAGCCAGTATGGGACATTCTACAATATAATGTTCAAGAGAGTGCATGTTTTCTCTTTCACAAAGTTGACACATTGTGTACTCGACATTTGGGTTTTGAGAAAGCTGCCAGATACGTCTATATCCCAGGCGTATTCTGGCCACTATAACATCACATTGCCAGGTTCTTGTTCTATTAGTCCCATATGTGAATGTTTCCTCACGATATCTATCATAATATTTAATGCTACAGCTTTCAGGTCTTTGTGAATTTGTTAGGTCGGTGAGATCTTCATTAGATATTTGTTTAAGTATTCTCTTTGTCACTGCTAATGAAATACCCATATCAATTTCTACCACTGGTTTTCTACAGGCTGTCTTTGCAAGCATATCAACAGTGTCATGCCTTGAGATGCCAACATGTGATGGTATCCATAGGAATTTAATTTCAAATCTGTTTTCTTTAGCAGCTAAAACATTCATTCGAATATCACTGACTATTTTCTGGGTGTCACTAATATGTGCGTTCAATGCCAGGAGTGCACTCTGCGAGTCACAGTATATAAGTCCACTGCCTTTGTCTTTTAAAAATTCAGTGGCAAGGTATATGCCTGCAAGTTCGGTTTGAGTTGTACTTGCCCAGTCATTGACGCGCTTCATTGCTGTATGTACGAGAGTAGATTGTTCAAATATATTACATGCACATCCGGTACATCGTCCACCTTCTTCTACAGAGCCGTCGGTATAGCACTGATACACATCGTTACCCAAACTCTGAGTACTTTCAGTGATGCTTTTCAGTGTTAACTGTTTTAATAATGTAGAGTGCACACTATCTTTCTTGGGCGCATTTACAAAATCAACTGATAAATCCCAGTTATCCCATGGAGTAATTGGTTGATTAATCATTAGTTGAGTTGGGTACATATTTAATATTTTGATGGAGTTGGCTACCTTATAGAACCAATATACATAATCAGATTTCGTTCTTCTTCTATAGACCTCAGGTGAGTGCAGCATATTAGAAAGTTTAGCTTGAAACTTCATGTGTTGCCTAGATCTACTCAATGCCTTCACGCCGAAAACTGTGCTAATAGACAAAATTCTCTCACTTATGGTAGGTAATTGTATCCCGGCTGTCACCTGGTCCGCTGGCGACCAGGCAGCGGCTGGCGACCAGGCAGCGGCTGGCGACCAGGCAGCGGCTGGCAACCAGGCAGCCGCAGGCGACCAGGCAGCCGCTGGCGACCAGGCAGCCGCAGGCGACCAGGCAGCCGCAGGCGACCAGGCATCCGCTGGCGACCAGGCAGCGGCTGGCGACCAGGCAGCCGCTGACAGTTCAGTCCGTCCTCCTATGGTATCAAAACGTCAAGAAAACCGTCAAAATAAAGTTTAGTCTCCTAACCTACCAGAGGACCCAAAACAGAAAAAGGGACAGTACGTCACTTTCGCGAGCCGCTTCCATTTTCTAGTGCGACGATTTTTGTTCTTATGTAACGCATACGAGCGAAAAGCGACGTTATTTGTAGGAGGACAGGTTGTTCTCCTAACTTAACAGACTAAGCCAGAGGACCCAAACAGAAAACGGCAGCTAGCTGGAACACATGTGGTGCTCGCTACATACGCACGGACCAATATCAAGTCCTCTAATGGAAAGAAATAAACAATATGAAGGGAGACAGGGAGATGAAAGGTATATGGGTTTGATGCCAAATTCAGATTAGCACCAAGGATCTGAAATAACCATTACTCCTCCTAGTGGCCCGACCCATGGACCCGTCATGGGTCGGGGCATTTCTAACTACTGGCCCATGCCCATTCTAAATGGCCATGGGGGGGGGGTGCATTTCTGACTACTGTAGTACGGACACACGTGGGTGGAATAGATATACCAGGACACACGTGAGTGGAAGAGATATACCAGGACACACGTGGGTGGAAGAGATATACCAGGACACACGTGGGTGGAAGAGATATACCAGGACACACGTGAGTAGAAGAGATATACCAGGACACACGTGAGTGGAAGAGATATAACAGGACACACGTGAGTGGAAGAGATATACCAGGACACACGTGGGTGGAAGAGATATACCAGGACACACGTGAGTGGAAGAGATATACCAGGACACACGTGGGTGGAAGAGATATACCAGGACACACGTGAGTAGAAGAGATATACCAGGACACACGTGAGTGGAAGAGATATAACAGGACACACGTGAGTGGAAGAGATATACCAGGACACACGTGAGTGGAAGAGATATACCAGGACACACGTGGGTGGAAGAGATATACCAGGACACACGTGAGTAGAAGAGATATACCAGGACACACGTGGGTGGAAGAGATATAACAGGACACACGTGGGTGGAAGAGATATACCAGGACACACGTGAGTAGAAGAGATATACCAGGACACACGTGAGTAGAAGAGATATACCAGGACACACGTGGGTGGAATAGATATACCAGGACACACGTGAGTGGAAGAGATATACCAGGACACACGTGGGTGGAAGGGATATACCAGGACACACGTGGGTGGAAGGGATATACCAGGACACACGTGAGTGGAAGAGATATACCAGGACACACGTGGGTGGAAGAGATATACCAGGACACACGTGGGTGGAAGAGATATACCAGGACACACGTGGGTGGAAGGGATATACCAGGACACACGTGGGTGGAAGAGATATACCAGGACACACGTGGGTGGAAGGGATATACCAGGACACACGTGGGTGGAAGAGATATACCAGGACACACGTGGGTGGAAGGGATATACCAGGACACACGTGGGTGGAAGAAATATACCAGGACACACGTGGGTGGAAGAGATATACCAGGACACACGTGAGTGGAAGAGATATACCAGGACACACGTGAGTTGAAGAGATATACCAGGACACACGTGGGTGGAAGAGTTATACCAGGACACACGTGAGTGGAAGAGATATACCAGGACACACGTGAGTGGAAGAAGTATACCAGGACACACGTGAGTGGAAGAGATATACCAGGACACACGTGGGTGGAAGAAGTATACCAGGACACACGTGAGTGGAAGAGATATACCAGGACACACGTGAGTGGAAGAGTTATACCAGGACACACGTGGGTGGAAGAGATATCAACTAGAGAAACGGCTCGGGGCCGCCTGGAGTACCCTCCTGCTGGCGCTATCCAGGACAAAATAAGTTGTCTGATACTTCGAAGTATCAGATAGCCTGATACTTCGAAAAGTATCAGGCTATCTGGGCCAGCTCCCTTTAGCAGGAGAAGTTGAGAGATACAAGCGGGAGATAAGAAACTAACAGAGGCAAGAAGAATATAGAGTTTTCTGTGCTTGTTTTACTTGCCTTAAAGCCCCACCGGCTCAAGCTTGCTAGAGCTCATGTGTAGAACAATCGAGTACAGCCGAAAAATGACCGCCATTCTCTCTCCTCCTCCACTTAAAAATAATTCCGATGGACGATCCCTTCTCTGAAAAAAATGGGGAAAGAAAAAAAAATGAATATTGTTGATGGGTAACTGAGTTAGTTTATCGGAAACGACACCACTATGGCGGGTAAAATTGACCTTTATTTATTTGTTTTTGTTTTTTAAGGGAAATGGGGAGGTGTGGGTTGACGAGACCGCCCACACTGACAACAGAGGTGAGGGAACAGGTGTGGGTTCACGAGACCGCCCACACTTACAGCAGACAGGTGACAGAAAAGTCAGACTTCAAGGTCAGAGAGAGACATTTTAGGTGGCAGAAGACCAGGTTATGGACAGACACGTTAGGTGACAGAATTCAAGGTACAAGTTTATGAACACACGTTACGTGACATCACTCTCAGTCACTCGTATTTACGTCTGCCATTATGGGTCATAATTAATTCATAATAGTCGAAAGGCATTCGTAAGAGTCAGAGATTCAGTTCGTGTGTGGCTGAGCTCGTCACGTACATAAACTATCTGCAGCACACAACACACAACAGTCCAGTTGATCATGCACAAAGCAGTGCGGACTGTATCATTGCCTCTAAAACGCGGCGCCAAACAGGAGTCCCAACAAAGGTTAGTTAATCACGCAGGTACTTAAAAAGACAAAAAAAAAGCCATCCAACCATTTGTTATTTCTCGTACATAATAAAAACCAAATTTATGACTTTTTGCATTTACGAAAAAACGAAATATCACAAGCGCTGCATAGGCATGATTTTCACAGGCATCATTGATAGGTTAGATATCAGGTACTGGTACTACGTTAGTTGGCTAGATATCAGGTACTGGTACTACGTTAGTTGGTTAGATATCAGGTACTGGTACTACGTTAGTTGGTTAGATATCAGGTACTGGTACTACGTTAGTTGGTTAGATATCAGGTACTGGTACTACGTTAGTTGGTTAGATATCAGGTACTGTGTATCAGGTACTGGATATCAGGTTAGTTGGCTAGATATCAGGTACTGGTACTACGTTAGTTGGTTAGATATCAGGTACTGGTACTACGTTAGTTAGTTAGATATCAGGTACTGGTACTACGTTAGTTGGTTAGATAAAAGGTACGGGTACTACGTTGTTGGTTAGATATCACGTGTTGGTGTTACGTTAGTTGGTTAGATGTCAGGTATTGGTGTTACGTTAGTTGGTTAGATACCAGGTATTGGTGTTATGTTAGTTGGTTAGATACCAGGTATTGGTGTTATGTTAGTTGGTTAGATGCAATGATTTATAAAATGTAAGTTGGTTAGGTACCAGGTATCGGTATAACAACCAAAGAGCTTGGTAAGACCTGAGGATGCCGTGTGAGGGGTGTCGGGGGAAGAACTAGAAATTTGAGATGTGGTTAGGCCAGGAGAATGTGCTCACCTCTCGGGGTAAATCGTACTAGGAGGTCAGATCACGATATTAATCCCATCAAGAAGTCAGGAGATTAACCAATTATTTTCCCTTATGGCAGATAAGATTCCATAACTTCAAGATTGAAATTTGTGAACATTTTTCGTATAGAAGCTCTTTCGCGGTAGCAAAGCCATCCCATTACTTTGTTCCAACACATTCTTTTGAATTATAACCTAAGTTGGAGTATAAAAATTTTACTATTCAGGCCATGCCAGACGGCCGAGTGAACAGCGTTCGGGATTCGTGGTCCTGAGGTCCCGGGTTCGATCCCCGGCGGAGGCGAAAACAATGGGCAGAGTTCTTTCATCGTGATGCCCCTGTTTACCTAGCTGTAAATAGGTACCTGGGAGTTAGACAGCTGCTGTGGGCTGCTTCCTGGGGGTTCGTAACAAAAAGTTGGCCTGATCAAGGACCGGGCCGAGGGGGCCGCTAAGCCCCGAAATCATCTCAAGATAAGCTCACGATAACGCCTGCCAGCACAATTCATATGAGGATTTAGTTGTTATCAGTGTAATTAAATAAATCTGAATAGAATTATCAGAGCTCAGATTCATATTCTTCAGATTTGCTTTTTTTAACAAGTTATAAAATTGTATAACTGTTATAAATCAAATATTAATAATTGGATTAAACTAGTGTACAGGGCATCAATTAAGCATATATATATGGTCCATAAATTGACATTTAGCTCATAATTGGACGTGTTATATATACTGGTAAACCAACCTTTAGTTTACCATTAGGACACGATATTGACACAGTTATATTACAAAATTTAGAACGATGTAAAAGGAACACGTTAAAGAATATTTAACACTAATCATAACATAGAAGTTATAAATAAATAATTACATATTATTATTTGTTAAAGG
>WNGS01005680.1:295172-332055 GCA_020271785.1 Procambarus virginalis
TTCTAGCGACGTGAGGTTTAATTCCTGTAGTCTCTCCCTATAGCTCATACTCTCAGCCCGGGTACTAGTCTGGTCGCAAACCTTGAACTTTTTCCAGTTTAGTCTTATGTTTGACTAGATATGGACTCCATGCTGCGGCTGCATACTCCAGGATTGGTCTGACATAGGTGGTATACAAAGTTCTGAATGATTCCTTGCACACGTTTAAAGGCCGTTCTTATGTTAGCCAACCTGGCATATGCTGCTGATGTTATCCTCTTGATATGAGCTTCAGGGACAGGTCTGGCGTGATATCAACTTCCCAGGTCTTTCTCTTTCTCTGACTCTTGAAGAATTTCATCTCCCAAATGATACCTGTGTAACTGGCCTCCTGCTCCCTACACCTACATTCATTACATTAATTTGCTGGGTTAAACTCTAACAATCATTTGTTCGATCATTCCTTTAGTTTGTCTAGGTCTTCTTGAAGCCTCAAGCAGTCCTCCTCTGTCTTAATCCTTCTATAACTTTGGGATCGTCAGCAACATTGAGAGGAATGAGTCTATACCCTCTGGGAGATCATTTACGTATATAGAAACAGGATAGGACCGAGTACAGAGCCCTGTGGGACTCCACTGGTGACTTCACGCCAATCTGAGGTCTCACCCCTCACTGTAACTCTTTGTTCCTATTGCTTAGGTATTCCCTTATCCACTGGAGCACTTACCAGTTACTCTGCCTGTTTCTCCAGCTTATGTACCAGCCTCTTATGGGGGACTGTGTCAAAAGCTTCCGACAGTCTTAAAAAAAATGCAGTCCGCCCATCCTTCTCGTTCTTTGCTTAATCTTTGTCACCTGATCGTAGAATTCTATTAAGCCTGTGAGGCAAGATTTACCCTCCTGAACCCATGTTGGCGATTTGTCACGATGTTCCTTCTCTCCGATGTGTTACTAGATTTTTTCCTCACAATCTTCTCCATCACCTTGCATGGTATACAAGTTAAGGACACTGGCCTGTAGTTCAGTGCTTCTTGTCTGTCACCCTTTTTGTATATTGGGACCACATTACCCGCCTTCCATATTTCTGGTAGGTCTCCCCCGTCTCCAATGACTCCTACTATACCCTACTAATACTATGGAGAGTGGCAAGCAGAGTGCCTCTGCACACTCTTTCAATACCCATGGTGAAGTATCGTCTGGACCAACAGCCTTTCTCACATCCAGATCCAACAGGCGTCTCTTGACCTCATCTCTCGTAATTTCGAACCCTTCCAAGGCCGCCTGGTTACTACCCCCTCTCCTAGCGCAGTGACCTCACCACGTTCTGTTGTGAAGACCTCCTGGAACCTCTTGTTGAGTTCATCAACACCTCTGTCATTCTCTGTATACCTGTCCTCGCCTGTTCTAAGTTTCATTTCCGGTTCTTCATGTTGTTTTCCTCCTGATGTGACTATGGAGTAGCTTTGGATCGGTCTTGGCTTTGCTTGCTATATCATTTTCATAATTTTTCTCAGCTTCTCTTCTTACAATACATACTCATTCCTGGTCTCTGGTATCTCTCTGCTTTCTGTTATTTTGGAAGTTCCTCACGTCCTTTTGTTCAGTTATTTGCTTCCATACATGTCCTATTAAACTATGGATTCTTCTTTTGCTTCTCGGATTTTCCCCTTGGGCCGGGATAAACCTGTTTACTGCCTCCTGACACTTTTGGGTGACATAGTCCATCATGTCTTGCACAGACTTAGCTCTGAGGTCTGTGTCCCATGATATCCCTTAGGAAACTTCTCATTCCCTCATAATTCCCTTTCGGTATGCAATCCATTCCTTTGTTTTCTAGTTCTTTTTTGGGGAGATAATACGTCCAAGCTCTACCAAGTACTCAAAGATCAATACACTGTGATCACTCATTCCTAGGGGCCTTCCATCTTAACTTCCCTTATATCCCACTCATTAAGGGTAAATATCAGATCAAGCATTGCTGGTTCCTCCTCCTCTCATTCTTCTCGGTCCCTTGATGTGTTGGCTTAGAAAGCTTCTTGTTGCTGCGTAAAGCAGCTTAGCTCTCCATGTATCTGGTCCTCCATGCGGGTCTCCGTTCTCCCAATCTATCTTCCCGTGGTTGAAGTCCCCATGATTAGTAGTCCAGATCCATTCCTGCTAGTGAGAGACGCTGTGTTCTCTCTATTATGTTAATGGTTATCTTGAGATGATTTCGGGGCTTTAGTGTCCCCGCGGCCCGGTTCTCGGCCAGGCCTCCACCCCCAGGAAGCAGCCCGTGACAGCTAACTAACACCCAGGTACCTAATTTACTGCTAGGTAACAGGGGCATAGGGTGAAAGAAACTCTGCCCATTGTTTCTCGCTGGCGCCCGGGATCGAACCCGGGACCACAGGATCACAAGTCCAGCGAGCTGTCCGCTCAGCCGACCGGCTCCCAACATGGTGGCCATGTTGTTTCTATCATATTCCTGTCTGGGTCTTCTGTCATTTGGTGGCGGGTTATATATGACTGCGACTATAATTTTTTGTCTTCCAGTTGCTATTTTACCTGTTATGTAGTCACTGAAACCTTCACAACCCTGAATAACCATCTCCTCAAAGTCACAGCCTTTTCTTACCAGCAGAGCTACACCACCACCTTCTCTTCCTTCTCTCTCTTTCCTCACAACACAGTAGTCCTGTGGGAACACTGCATTTGTTATGGTTTTCGTTAACTTTGTTTCTGTGAGTGCTATTATGTCTGGGTTTTCTTCAAGTACCCATTCTCCAAGTTCATTTGTTTTATTTGTAATCCCATCTGTGTTAGTGTACATTGCCTTGAGACTCACTTTCTTCTGTCCCTTCTCCCTCCCTCCCTCCCTCCCTCCCTCCCTGCCTGTGTGTAGGAACACACACACACACTTGTGACTGTGTGTGTGTGTTCACCTAGTTGTGCTTGTGCGGGTTGAGCTCTGCTCTTTCGGCGCGCCTCTCAGCTATCAATCAACTGTTACTGTCTTCTGTACTAACCTTTTTTTCCACACACACACATACACACATACACACACACCCAGGTAGCAGCCCGCAACAGCTGTCTAACTCCCTGGTACCTATTTACTGCTAGGTAACAGGAGGCATCAGGGTAAAAGAAACTCTGCCACCAGCGCCCCCACACACACAGTGTGTGTGTCTGTGTGTCCATGTGAATGTGTGTGTGTGTATACACATCTAGTACACTTGTGTGTACCCACCTAGTTGGGCTTGTGGGGGTTGAGCTTTGGCTCTTTGGTCCCGCCTCTCAAATGTCAATTAACTAGTATACAGATTCCTGAGCTTCTTGGGCTCTATCATATCTACAGTTGAAACTGTGTATGGAGTCAGCCTCCACCACATCACTGCCTAGTGCATTCCACGTGTTTGTGTATGTGCGTGTGTCTTCTTCGTTCGTGTATTATATACTCAGAGAAACAGGAAGAAATAACGCAAATCTTCAGTAAACATAAAAATGAACGAGTATTGGAAAGCCATGACGCTCCAGGTATCATCAGTTCAACGCTGTTGTAATGATGATTGCTGGGTCTAGTTACTTCATCCTTACCCCCCCCCCCCTTCCCTCTCCTCTCCTGAGGGAGGGGGTATACATACATATATTGCAACCATTAATCTCAATATGTCCTTGTGTATAACCTTGGTGTCTGAATAATTAGATAAATTGGGTCTGGTGTCAAGATTCAGCTTCAGTACGGGTTGGATGTAGAAGCTGTTCGGTCCCATCTTCTGTAATAATTACTTCCCAGACGCTGTAATTATCTTCGCCAGTACAAAGGGGCCGCTTACAAAACGTTTCGAAATGGTTCCTTCATAAAGAAGGAACATAAGTGACATCTTCCAGTGACATCTTCACTTTTCAAGTGACATAAATGCCACACTACCTTTTGTCTTGGGTCCCTCTCTCTCTCTTTCTCTTTGTCTCTGATGAAATAATGTTCTTGAGAAAAGAACAGTCAGCAGCAGGCTATAATTGACTGAGGTCCTTGTGCTCTCGCGGCCCACTTCAAGTGGTTCACAGTGCTGAACAAGACGAGAAAAATAGAGAAGATCTGCCTTAGACACAGCCCCAATACTTAGTCATCTGCTAAGATACAGTTGATACATAAAATACAACTGCATACACCAAAGAGGCCACGGTTAGTGTCGGAGGTAGTGTCTTTAGGACCTGTGCCCTGTGTCAACCTGGGCCTTGGGTCGACCTGTGCTCTGGGTCGACCAGCTGTGCCCTAGGTCGACCAGCTGTGCCCTGGGTCGACCTGTGTCCTGGGTCGACCTGGGCCCTGGGTCGACCTGGGCCCTGTGTCGACCTGCGTCCTGTATCGACCTGGGCCTTGGGTTGACCTGTGCCTTGGGTCGACCTGTGCTCTTGGTCAACCTCTGCCCTAGGTCGACCTCTGCCCTGGGTAGACCTCTGCCCTAGGTCGACCTCTGCCCTGGGTAGACCTCTGCCCTAGGTCGACCTCTGCCCTGGGTAGACCTCTGCCCTGGGTAGACCTCTGCCCTAGGTCGACCTCTGCCCTGGGTAGACCTCTGCCCTGGGTTGACCTCTGCCCTGGGTCGACCTCTGCCCTGGGTCGACCTCTGCCCTGGGTCGACCTCTGCCCTGGGTTGACCTCTGCTCTGGGTCGACCTCTGCCCTGGGTCGACCTCTGCCCTGGGTTGACCTCTGCCCTGGGTCGACCTCTGCCCTGGGTCGACCTCTGCCCTGGGTCGACCTCTGCCCTGGGTCGACCTCTGCCCAGGGTTGACCTCTGCCCTGGGTCGACCTCTGCCCTGGGTTGACCTCTGCCCTGGGTCGACCTCTGCCCTGGGTCGACCTGTGCCCTGGGTTGACCTATGCCCTGTGTCGACCTGTGACCTGGGTCGACCTGTGCCCTGTGTCGACCTGTGACCTGGGTCGACCTGCGACCTGGGTCGACCTCTGCCCTGGGTTGACCTCTGTTCTGTGTCGACCTGTGACCTGGGTCTACCTGGGTCTTGGGTCGACCTGTGCCCTGGGTCGATCTGTGACCTGGGTCGACCTGTGCTCTGGGTCGACCTGTGCACTGCCCGCCACTCCCTCTAGTATGATGGTTATATGGATAGATAGATGGAAGGATAGAGGGATGGATAGATGGATGTGTCATGATTGCCATCTAGTAACAGACCTCGCCTGCCTCAAAAGTTCTTTATTCCCACCTAATAAGATCATGGACAGCACAGTGCTTAAAGTTACTAAGGAAATGGGCCGTAAGCACGATTTTGGGTCGAATTTTGGATATATAAGTTGGAAGAGTGGCGGAAGCAGAAAGAAGATGGCGGCATCGGGCGGCAGATTCGAGACATTAAGGTTCCCGCGCAGTGCAGCGACGCCGGTCTTAAGGTCGTATAACGAAAGGTACGATTGGCTAGAGAACCGGGCGCCACAGCCAATCAACGATAATCTTGTTGTGACGTCATCGGCGGGCGCCGAGGCGGGCTCAGGGATTGGGGCTTGAGTCACTCACCTTCCAGACGCGAACGACGTCGGAGCTCCTGGGAAATTCTGCCAAAGTAGCAATGTATGTGACAAGTTGAGCCTAATATGAAGAGCAGTAGTACTTCGACCACACACACAGAGGCTTGGAAACCATTTGTTGAAGGTTGAATGGTGATAAGTTAGTGAAGGGATCAAGTGTTGGTGTCGGGGCGCAGCAGCACCTGACCTCACAGAGTACAAGTACCTGGTGACGACAAATTAACGTGAGTGAATAATCGTCCAGTCCAAGAGGCACTCTCGACGAGTCAAGAGTCAGTAGGTCGTATTCCACGAGGTTGATCCGCACAAGGAACCCCCGTTGAGGAGGCTTAAAGGAGTCAAGCGCACGACCGGTAAAATAATGTTCTTTTAACGTTTGCCTGTCCATCTAACGATAAAGTAATAGATCCATCCATCTATCAAGATGAATTTATCTAGCTGGATGGACAGATGAGAAGCAGACGGACAGACCTGGTCAATGCCGTGACTCCCCCCCCCCCCCATCCTGACAGTAAAATACATATCAGTGTTTCTTAGGGACACTCCTCCGATATCTTCGCTGGTGGCGTCTGGCATCTCCGGACCAAGGTCACGTTATATGCCCTTCAGCGAGGAGCTGACCTCTACGGAGAAGGGAACTATCAGGAGAAAACTCTAAGCCATTTCGAATATATAGCACATGGAAGGGGTCAGGATAAGGATTTGGGATTGGACGGGGGAAAGAAATGGTGCCCAACCACTTGGACGGTCGGGGATTGAACGCCGACCTGCATGAAGCGAGGTCGTCGCTCTACCGTCCAGCCCAAGTAGTTGGGCAGCGCTACAAAGAGTGAGAGAGCATTCTTCCATTGGTACTGCTGCCCGTTGAGGTGGTACCAGCTGAATTGGTTTGAATAGCCCTCGTTCGTGGTACATTCTCAACGATACCATACTTCACAGGACGAAGGTGCGGTTCCTTGCATCCAAAACTTTTTCCCGGACCAAAAATTCTAGATATTCTGGCTGGAATCACCGACGTTGCACCAATCGACGCCGTTGGCGACAGCGGTGGAGCTCAACTCCTGTTTGAAATACAGAGGTTTCACAGGTGCTGTGAACTCCCCTTCCTCACCACTCAGGCTCCATTAGCCGCCCGGATTCTACCACCATCAAGACAGTCTCAGGCTGTGAGAAGTGTTTTTATCCCTCGTGCCCGCACCAACATCTCTGAGCCGTTTATCCCTAATGTTATTGTCAGCGTCAACTTGAAAACCCACCCGACCTTGACTACGGTGTCAGCGAACTTTATATGGCTGGCCGACAATCACCACTATACTGTGAACATCACAGTCTACTCTCCGGCTAAGGCTACCCATGAAGCAGAAAATCGATTCCGATATTATGGGATGTGTTGCACTCCACACTAAAGCAGCAAAGGTATTTTCCTCCTGTGCCGCCAGTGCTACCAATGCGCTCACTACACTAAGTGTACACTTCAAGCTGCCAAATATTCTTGTAGTGGTTAGTTCAAGATCACCAAGAGCTGTCAGGCTGATCACCACTTCAAAAACCTAGTGCAGCTGCATCCTGTGTGATGGAGCCCACACTGCCGTCTCGTCTGAGTGCCCCAACAGGCAAGCTGAAGTGAAGATGACTCGAGTCAAACAAGCATCTGGGACGATGTGCCTAACAACAAGACCCAAGGATGTTTGGATGTCTCCAACAGCCAAGCAGCTGCATTCCCAACTTCAGCGGGTAGCAGGGCTTCCACTCCTCAGCCTACTGCTTGGGGAGGCAATACTTAACCCCAACGGAAACCTCAATTACTGATGGAATCATCAACCACGGTGGAAAATAGTACAGTTATTGCACTACTTCACCTTCACCTGTTCGTCACGACCATCGACAAGTTGTTTGCTGAACAGGGATTGCCAAAATTCAACATACCAGCTGACTCGCTTACTACTCCTGCAACAGTTAACCCTGCACCTCACGTTCCTGTAACACTGATTGCACCTCTTGCAATCCTCATAACACAATCTCCTGATCTTGCAACATAATCTACAGAGCCTCCTGCAACCCGAGCCTGGCCTCAAACCGGGCTCCGGGAGTGGAAAACCTCACCAAACCCTCTCCAGTTCAAGGTAACCCACCCTCCAGAACCTGTTCCTACAGCCACACCTGTTAATCCTCCCAACCACACCTGTTAATCCTGCCACTTCACCACCAACGGCAACACCAGTCACCCCCTCAACTGCAGCTCTAGCACTTGATGTCTCTACACAACAATGGCGACTGCATCACACATGTTGATTATAACGAAGATTATACCTTGATCGACAAAGAATCTGGAGATGTCGCGACGGTCCATGCCACAATATCTTGTAGCAATGCCACTTCAACACTCCGGGCTCCCTCACTTCACACGCCTCATAGATCTTTCCGATTTCGGATTTCGCTCTCCAGATTGACCGCCCGTACTTGACAGCAGAGTTGGAACGATCATTAATTAGGTCGACGGACAGGATATCACCATCTCTATACCACCTGTGCTTCGAGGAGGCTACTCTACGTGTACTAAATCACTGCATATCCTGGCCACCCCGAGCATACCACAAGCTCTTGCTGGAGCCACACAAGAAGTCACACAAGAAGACAAGGAAATTTTCCAACAACCAAGAATGAAGAAAGAATTCTGTACCACCGCGCCCGCTACAGGCGCTGGCCCAGCCTGACCTGCTCGTGTCCTCCTGTTTAGAAGGTACTTTTTTGTACCTTTGTTTGGACCATCGGACATATATAGACGGAAAGCAAACAGACATGTGGATTTGTCCATTGATATACCACGTTAATGTGATTTCTATGTGTATATAGACGTAATGGTTTGGTATTGTTCATTTAATGGAGTCCGAAAAAAACGAAGCTATAAAACAAATGTAAATATTCCTAGGGCTAGTATAACACATATATTATATATTAATATAGTATAGGAGGACGAGGGAAGGAACGATGTGGAAAAGGTTTGATAGAGTGGGGAAGACACACGTGCAGCCTGGAACCCTGTCCGTCTGTACTATAGAAGAGAATGCCTGTCTTTCTTCTATTCGTCTGTCAGTCCGAAGTTGAAGGCCAGACTCTTGGGGCTAGCCTCACCCAAATTGGCAGAGGGAATGGTCTGGGGTACGGGAAGAACATAGGTTGGTCGGGGTTATCTTGAGATGATTTCGGGGCTTAGCGTCCCCGCGGCCCGGTCCTCGACCAGGCCTCCTCTTTGTTACACATCCACAGGAAGCAGCTCGTAGCAGCTGTCTAACTCCCCAGGTACCTATTTACTGCTAGGTAACAGGGGCATCAGAGTGAAAGAAACATTTTGCCCATTTGTCTCCGCCTCCACCGGGGATCGAACCCGGAACCTCAGGACTACGAATCCGAAGCGCTGTCCACCCAGCTGTCAGGCGCCTGTAGAATTCAAAAGGTCGCAGGGTCGCTAGAATTCAAAAGGGATGAACATGCTATGCTTACATTCAGACCCCTACGACCTATTTTGGCATTGCCCGCCAGCTACACAGCTAGATGTTTTGAAAACATTCCAAAACAACTTTTTCTTACAGTAAAATAAACATTCTATTCACAAATCTCGGAAAAATGAACAGAAATTTCCAGCTATCCATCATTTGCCCGTAGTACCATGAAACAGACGATCCCCTCACAGCTTTAATGCTTCCTAAAGGCCAGCGCCTTTCTAATAGTAAATAGGGTAACAATTATTTATTTAATATTTCACCCCGATGAACTCCTCTCACCGGCGACCACCACACAACAATGGAAACAACTATATATTTTTTTTTAACAGAGACAGACACGGAGACAGAGAAAGACCGAGACTGAGAGACAGAGATAGAGAGTGACTGAGAGACAGATAGACAGAAACGAAAGAGATAGACAAAGAGGCAGCGAGAGAGACAGAGACAGAAATACAGAGACAGACTGACAGGAAAAAATCAAAAGAGACAGAGAGAGATCGAAGGAGACAGACAAAGATAAAAAGAGACGAGTCAAATAGATACAACGTCAGAGATTCAGTGAAAGAGACAGACACGCACAGACTGAGAGACAGACAGACAGACAGACAGACAGCAGAGAGACACACAGAGAAAGAGAGATAGACACGAAAGAGTCAGAGAGACAGAGAGAGGTAGACAGTGATAGACAGAGACAGATAAACAGAGATGGAGAAAGAGAGACCGAGACAGCTATATACAGTATCCTGGGTTGAACTACAGTTCAACCCGAGTAAATGCAAGGTAATGAAACTAGGCGGTGGAAACAGGAGGCCAGACACAGGATACAGAATGGGAGATGAAGTACTTCATGAAACGGACAGATAGAAAGATCTAGGAGTTGATATCACGCCAAACCTGTCTCCTGAAGCCCACATAAAAAGAATAACATCGGCGGCGTATGCGAGGCTGGCTAACATCAGAACAGCCTTCAGGAACCTGAGTAAGGAATCTTTCAGAACCTTGTATACCACATATGTAAGACCAATCCTGGAGTATGCGGCCCCAGCATAGAGCCCGTACCTTGTCAAGCACAAGAAGAAGCTGGAAAAGTTCAGAGGTATGCCACTAGGCTAGTCCCAGAACTAAGAGGCATGAGTTATGAGGAAAGGTCGCGTGAACTGCACCTCACGTCGCTGGAAGACAGAAGCGCTCGGGGAGACATGATCGCCACATACAAAATTCTCAGGAGAATTGACAGGGTAGACAAGGAGGAATTATTTAACACGGACGGTACACGCACAAGGGGACACAGGTGGAAGCTGAGTACCCAAATGAGCCACAGAGACATTAGAAAGAACTTTTTCAGTGTCAGAGTAGTTAGTAAATGGAATGCACTAGGAAGTGATGTGGTGGAGGCTGACTCCATACACAGTTTCAAATGTAGATATGATAGAGCCCAGTAGGCTCAGAAATCTGTACACCAGTTGATTGACGGTTGAGAGGCGGGACCAAAGAGCCAGAGCTCAACCCCCGCAAACACAACCAGAGAGTACAACTAGGTGAGAAACAGTGAGACGGAGAGAGAGAGAGACAGACATAGACATATTGAGACGTACAGACACTGAGACGAAGAGAGACAAAGACAGACACATACTGACAGAGAAAGAGAGAAACGCAGAGAGAAACAGAGACAGAGAGAGAGAGACAGGGTTAAACAGACACACACGACAGAGGCATTCAAACAGACAGACCCGGGCAATGCCGGGTTCGCCCATAGTCTATATATGACTGTCTGCCCATGATTGGGAGCCCACGAAATTTTTTGGGCACTGCCTGCCTACCTAGCTACATATTTTGAAGAAGAAAAATCAAAGTGAATGGGTTTATTGTAGTCATTTACACAATTATTCACTAACCACGGTAAAATTCACACACAAAAATATGTTATTTAAATTTTGGTTGTAATAGCATAAAATAGACAATCCTCCAACAGCTTCAAAGGCTTTCTNCACTTAGAAAGGAGATACACTTAGAAAGGTGATACACTTAAAAGGTGATACACTCGGTGTATTTACACTTCCTCAGCGATGGGGGAAGCGGAACCAGCTACTGGGCGTGACCTCGTCTTACACTGTCAATGAAGTCACTGTACTCCCTGTGCCAGATTCACGAAGCAGTTACACGAGTACTTACGAACGTGTACATCTTTCCTCAATCTTTGACGGCTTTGGTTACATTTATTAAACAGTTTACAAGATGAAAACATCCCATTCAACTGTTGTTATTGTTATAAACAGCCTAATTTTTTTTTTTTTTTTATTTTGAATTTAACATGCAAGCATGCTGATAAATACAATAAAACAAACCACAGACATAACAATAAATCATACACATGCAAAAAAAAAAAAAAAAATGACAGACGTACAGAAACACAAGACAAACCGCCGGCCGGAAGGGCCGACCACAAAACAACAAAATTACCAAAAAACAAAAGTCAACAATAAATTTACAAAAAAACAAAGGTCAACAATAAATTTACAAAAAAACAAAGGTCAACAATAAATACAAAAACAAATTTTCAAGAATGAAGACAACACAAAGCGATTCCACAAGCCTGAAGGGCACACAGCACTACACAAACGAGCGCACAAACAACACTATTTAACCAAGTAAACCATAAAACATAATAAAGGAAACATACCAACCACCACCAGACACACGCACACAGGAACCGGACACATACGCACACTGCACACACCTCACAGAAGATAAACCCACAACCACAACCGGAGCACGCAGGGACCGGTAAACAAACCCTCCCCACCCACACACACACCCGACCCACCCCACACAACCATGCACACTAATGTCAATTACCCACAACCCACAATACATAAAGGAATCATGGGTCATGCGAAGTCAACTCCTCGGGAGAAAGATACTTGTCAGGGAACGACGACCGAGGATACTTTTGTTTGTAGGCCTCCCAAAGCATAAACTCCTGGTCGGTGGGGCGACGACCCCCCATCCACCGCGGTCCCGGCATAAACTCTGGAATCTCCAGATCAGGCGGAAACGGGTACTCCCGAAGTTCAGAGACGCAAGTCGCATAACGAGGCTGGGGAGCACAAGCCACGCCCTCCGACGTAGCAGACGACATCAATGAAGCGTACAAGGGCTTCCGAGACGGCCGCGTCTCCGGACGCACAAGAGCAGGGGACAAGCGACGAGAAGGGATTGCCTCCACCGAGACCGCAGGAGACCCTGAAGAGATGGCCGCAGAAGGAAGAGGCGGCGTAACCGTAGTCGAGGAACCGGGGACCGAGGCAGGAGTCACAGAATCTCCAGAGCGAGCAGTCTTTTTCAACAGTATTACAAGGCCTCCCCGCTCACCACGGACCTCAGCAGGGGGCACCACCCCCCACGAAGAACCGGAGCCATCCGAGGCAGGCGATGCACCCGAAGCAGGAACCGCAGCCACGAGATCGGAAGTGGAGGCCGAAAGACCGTCACAGGCATCCTCTGGCAAATGCACCTCCACCGCCACCGTAGTACGCAATGCAGCCGTAGCCACCCCGCAGTCGCCTGTAGACTCACAAGCGTCGAATTCGCAAACGTCCTCCCATGCAGACGACGAAAGCCGGGAACGCTTAGGTAAGGGCCGCACATCATCAGACCCGGAGGCCGACTCAGACACACGCTCAAGACAAGCCGGGCGAACCGACGCACGCCGCAGTACTGCAGCATCCTCAACCACATGGGGCACCAGGCCAGACACATGGGGAAGCGCCGGAACCACCCCAGCACCCAGCACATCCGGAACAGACGTCGAGGGTGCAGGGACATGGACAGATGCATCCGAAGAAGACGGGGGATTCGAGCAGAGTGTCGGCCGAATAATCCCAGAGGCACCGGGCGGAGCAGGAGGATCACCAGGCGATGACACAACCTCCGTGGAGAAGTCACCACCACAGGGGGCGCAGCAGGCGACACAGGGGGCATATCCGGGCCGGAGATCGTCCATAGCCACAGAAACCTCCTCCACAGGAAGCGGTGGAAAATCCTCCTCACTGAAGAGGTTCACAGGCGCAGAGGCCGGCGCAGAACAGTCAGCAGCCTGATGGCCCGACAGGCCACAACGATAACACCTCCGAGGCTGGCGGGCGTAAAACACACACACGAACAGTGTACCCCATCAACGCACAGAGGACGGAATATTCTCCCGGAGCCTCATGCCCAGGTGCGAATGTTCGTCCGTACACCCTTAAGTGGGCTCGAAGATACCACATTCACCCGCACACTAACGACGGCGCCATAACGGCCGAAGTACCGCCGGAGCAGACCCTCCGGAAACTCCAACGGAGCCCCATGCACGCTGACGTAGGTGAGGGCACCACTCCGATCAGATATGGAAACAGTGCCCTCACCATCCTGCAGAGGTAGTGTCCGCCCCTCGTATCGACGGAGAATTTCGCGGTACGCCAACTCCTCTGTGAATTTAAGTATCACTCGACGTGCCGTCACCAGCTCGACACCGTAAAGATCCATCACAGGTATATGCAGCTGCTCACACACCCTCGCAATCTCCGGGTACCCAGCCCGGCTTGAAAATTCCAAGCCCACAGACTGAGCCCGCAGTATTGGTGGGAGGGGGACCCCCATCGTGAAGGCCACGTCAGCACAGTTCGAGCAGAGACACCAAACGGCCAAAATTGGCAACAATCACCAAACCGCCGAAGCGAGCAGCGGACACGTCCACTCCCACGACAGCTAGTCAAGCACTCTATAAACAGCCTCATGGTACTTCGGAGCTCATTAACTGTTAAATAATTGTAAACAACGCTGCCAAAGATTGAGAAAAGATATACAGGTTCGTAAGTGCTTGCGTAACTGCTTCGTGAATTTGGGGCCTGGCTGTTATTTCACTGTATTAATGCACTCTCAGTCAATGACTTTTGGACTGAACGAGCACACAGGGACAGGTTAACTACTCTGTTAACTCTGGTGGCGAGAGAGAGTAATCGCAGTCAAGAGCATCACTTTTTATTGCATTTTGGGGCATTTCCATTTAAATCGAATGCGCATTAAACTAAAATGTCATGTAGAATGTTGTTCCGTAATTAGCAGACCGAGCGGTGTAATGATGGCGGCTGTTGGCTCAGCGCAACGTGTTCCAACACATGTAAATGTGCCATTATGTCGAGGTTTCCATCACTAGGAATTTGTGCTTCTCTGTTAAATTGATGTTTGTGTGTAGCCTCGTACGTCAGGTGCACTCAACTTGTGTGGTCATGATGAGAATTTAATTGTTAGATCCAAACACTTTAATTGTTAGATTTCATAGAGGAAGTGTTCTGTTTGTTAAAATATTCTTGCGCGTTCATGCAACTGTGTGGTATCAATAGGCACGAGTTTCCCTGGCAAATATGAATGATAGAAAATGTGTGTCTGATCTGTAACCATCACCTGGTGTCATTGGGGACTAGTGTTTTGTGGAAAAGCCGCCCGATTCTCAGTCCTTTTAATGATCTGAGGGTGGCCTATGGCTAGCGCACTGGCTGGCCTAGCTTTCGATTCTCTCATAATGGAAGTGTTCTGTTTGTTAAAATATTCTTGTGCGTTCATACAAGTGTGTGTGTGTGTGTGTGTGTGTGTGTGTGTGTGTGTGTGTGTGTGTGTGTGTGTGTGTGTGTGTGTGTGTGTGTGTGTGTGCTTTGCTCTTTCGGCCCGCCTCTCAACTGTCAATCAACTGTTTACTAACTACTTTTTTTTCTCCACACCACACACACACACACACACCAGGAAGCAGCCCGTGACAGCTGACTAACTCCCAGGTACCTATTTACTGCTAGGCAACAGGGGCATTCAGGGTGAAAGAAACTTTGCCCATTTGTTTCTGCCTGGTGCGGGAATCGAACCCGCGCCACAGAATTACGAGTCCTGAGCGCTATTCACCAGGCTACCAGTCCCCTGTGAGTGTGTGTGTGTGTGTGAATATATATAATATATATATATATATATATATATATATATATATATATATATATATATATATATATATATATGCGAACAAGCCTGAATGGTCCCCAGGACTATATGCGAATGAAAACTCACACCCCAGAAGTGACTCGAACCCATACTCCCAGGAGCAACGCAACTGGTATGTACAAGACGCCTTAAACCCCTTGACCATCACGACCGGACAAAATGAGGTGATAGCCGAAGCTATTTGAACCACCTCACCGCCGGCACTCGGATGGTTATCTTGGGCATAGCATTTTACCAAATCACCTCATTCTTTGGGGCACACGTGAGGAACACAAATGCGAACAAGCCTGAATGTTCGCTTGAAAAGGCTTGTTCGCATTTGTGTTCCTCACGTGTGCCCCAAAGAATGAGGTGATTTGGTAAATGCTATGCCCAAGATAACCATCCGAGTGCCGGCGGTGAGGTGGTTCAAATAGCTTCGGCTATCACCTCATTTTGTCCGGTCGTGATGGTCAAGTGGTTTAAGGCGTCTTGTACATACCAGTTGCGTTGCTCCTGGGAGTATGGGTTCGAGTCACTTCTGGGGTGTGAGTTTTCATTCATATATATATATATATATATATATATATATATATATATATATATATATATATATATGTCGTACCTAGTAGCCAGAACGCACTTCTCAGCCTACAATGCAAGGCCCAATTTGCCTAATAAGCCAAGTTTTCATGAATTAATGATCTTTCGACTACCTAACCTACCTAACCTAACCTAACCTAACTTTTTCGGGTACCTAACCTATAAAAATAGGTTAGGTTAGGTTAGGTAGGGTCGGTTAGGTTCGGTCATATATCTACGTTAATTATAACTCCAATAAAATAAAATTTACCTCATACATAATGAAATGGGTAACTTTATCATTTCGTAAGAAAAAAATTTGAGAAAATATATTAATTCAGGAAAACTTAGCTTATTAGGCAAATCGGGCCTTGCATAGTAGGCTGAGAAGTGCGTTCTGGCTACTAGGTATGACATATATATATATATATATATATATATATATATATATATATATATATATATATATATATATATATATGTCGTACCTAGTAGCCAGAACGCATTTCTCAGCCTACTATGCAAGGCCCAATTTGCCTAATAAGCCAAGTTTTCATGAATTAATTGTTTTTCGACTACCTAACCTAACCTAACCTAACTTTTTCGGCTACATAACCTAACCTAACCTATAAAGATAGGTTAGGTTAGGTTAGGTAGGGTTGGTTAGGTTCGGTCATATATCTACGTTAATTTTAACTCCAATAAAAAAATGACCTCATACATTATGAAATGGGTAGGTTTATCATTTCATAAGAAAAAATTAGAGAAAATATATTAATTCAGGAAAACTTGGCTTATTAGGCAAATCGGGCCTTGCATAGTAGGCTGAGAAGTGCGTTCTGGCTACTAGGTACGACATATATATATATATATATATATATATATATATATATATATATATATATATATATATATATTCTATTCATTCCTTCTGAAGATGTATTAATATACGAAAGTACTTAAGGAAATTCCTGTTTCAATTCTTCCTCCGTGGTCTGACACTGCCACATTTTGTTGAAATTTCGTGATTTACACACACACACACACACACACACACACACACACACACACACACACACACACACACACACACACCACACAGTGAAGACAACAGTGAAGGAACAGGTGTTGAAACTTAGGGTGGGCGAGGACAGGTACACAGAGCATGACAAAGAGGTGTGTGAAGAACTCAACAAAGGTTCCAGGAGGTCTTTACAATAGAACAGGGAGATGTCACGGCGCTAGAAGAGGTGGCAGCAAACCAGGTGACCTTGGATAGGTTCGAAATTACAAGAGATGAGGTCAAAAAGCACCTATTGGAGCTGGATGTGAGAAAAGCTGTTGGGCCGGATGGAATCTCGCCATGAGTATTGAAAGAGTGTGCAGGAGCACTTTGCTAACCACTCTCCATAGTGTATAGTAAGTCACTGGAAACGGGGGGACCTACCAGAAATATGGAAGACTGCTAATGTAGTACCAATATACAAAAAGGGTGACAGACAAGAGGCACTGAACTACAGGCCTGTGTCCTTAACTTGTATACCATGCAAGGTGATGGAGAAGATTGTGAGAAAAAACCTAGTAACACATCTGGAGAGAAGAGACTTCGTGACAACCCATCAACATGGGTTCAGGGAGGGTAAATCTTGCCTTACAGGCTTGATAGAATTCTACGATCAGGTGACAAAAATTAAGCAAGAAAGAGAAGGGTGGGCGGACTGCATTTTTTGGACTGTCGGAAAGCCTTTGGCACAGTACCCCATAAAAGGTTGATGCATAAGCTGGAGAAACAGGCAGGAGTAACTGGTAGGACGCTCTAGTGGATAAGGGAGTACCTAAGCAATAGGAAGCAGAGAGTTACAGTGAGGGTGAGACCTCAGACTGGCGTGAAGTCACCAGTGGAGTCCCACAGGGCTCTGTACTTGGACCTATCCTGTTTCTGATATACGTAAATGATCTCCCAGACGGGTATAGACTCATTCCTCTCAATGTTTGCTGACGACGCCAAAGTTATGAGAAGGATTAAGACAGAGGAGGACAGCTTGAGGCTTCAAGAAGACCTGGACAAGCTGCAGGAATGGTCGAACAAATGGCTGTTAGAGTTTAACCAAGCAAATGTAATGCAATGAAGATAGGGGTAGGAAGCAGGAGACCAGATACAAGGTACCATTTGGGAGTTGAAATACTTCAAGAGTCAGAGAGAGAGAAAGAACTGGGTTTGATATCACGCCAGATCTGTCCCCTGAAGCTCATATCAAAGGGATAACATCAGCAGCATATGCCAGGTTGGCTAACATAAGAACGGCCTTTAGAAACTTGTGTAAGGAATCTTTCAGAACATTATATACCACATATGTCAGACCAATCCTGGAGTATGCGGCTCCAGCATGGAGTCCATATCTAGTCAAGCATAAGACTAAACTGGAAAGGTTCAAAGGTTTGCCACCAGACTAGTACCCGAGCTGAGAGGTATGAGCTACGAGGAGAGACTACGGGAATTAAACCTCACTTCGTTGGAAGACAGAAGAGTTTGGGGGGACATGATCACCATATTCAAGATTCTTAGGGGAATCGACAGGGTTGATAAAGACAGGCTGTTTAACACAAGGGCACACGCACTAGGGGACACAGGTGGAAACTGAGTGCCAAAATGAGCCACAGAGATATTAGAAAGAACTTTTTTAGTGTCAGAGTGGTTGACAAATGGAATGCATTAGGAAGTGATGTGGTGGAGGCCGACTCCATACACAGTTTCAAGTGTAGATATGATAGAGCCCAATAGGCTCAGGAACCTGAACACCTGTTGATTGACGGTTGAGAGGCGGGACCAAAGAGCCAGAGCTCAACCCCCGCAAGCACAACTAGGTGAGTACAACTAGGTGAGTACACACACACACACACACACACACACACACACACACACACACACACACACACACACATTATATATATATATATATATATATATATATATATATATAATATATTTTTTTTTTTTGATACATGGAAGGGAGTACCACCTCTGGCTGGAAGAAGGGGGACCCATAGCCTCGGAGGAAATCACACATAACGCATTGGAGGGAATGTGGGTCCCCTCCAATACAGTTTCTGTGTGCTTTTCTCCTACCACCCCCTTCCTTTTTTATATATATATATATATGCAGAATAACCACATGTGAAAAATAGAAAATGCTTAACGCGTTTTCGGCTAATTCGCCTTCATCAGAGCAAAGTAGAATGTCATCTTCATTCTACTTTGCTCTGATGAAGGCGAATTAGCCGAAAACGCGTTAAGCATTTTCTATTTTTCACATGTGGTTATTCTGCATACTTAGATCAGTGTTTTTGTGATCATTGTTGCATATATATATATATATATATATATATATATATATATATATATATATATATATATATATATATATATATATAATCACAATAGTGTGATATATCAATGAAAATCATTTTGATACAATGACATGGCTTGAACTCGTGTTCTGGTGATACGCAGACCCTTGCCTTAACCGACTCGGCCACGATGGTACAAAAGGCGACCAATCCGAAACCCTATTGAGCTCTCCAGGAGGTTCTGAAGGGCCGCGAACCGGAGCCCAACCAGGGTTTTACACCTAACCCGACCACACTCCGGCCTGCGGTGATGGTGTCCCCACTCTTACACTCCTGTCAGAGTGTAATGAAATCCACGATGGCGTGATATGTGAGTGAAAATCATTAAATCCATCATCCATGTATCTTCACATGTGTCTATACATCTATCTATTCATCCATCCATTTGCTCATCTTTTTATCCATATATCTATTCATCCATCCATCTATCAATCTGTCTTTGCATCTATACGTCTATCAACCCATTTCTCTGTCAATCTATCCATCTACTCATCTGACTATCCATCTATCTGTCCATTTATCTATCTATCCATTCATCTGTTCATCTATCTTTCGCCTATCCATCTACCCATCCATCTTCCTACTCTGTCTCTGTCTCTTTCTGAACCTGTGTCTGTCTCTGCATCTTTGTCTCTCTCTCTGTCTCTGTCTCTGTGTCTGATGGCCACTGAGAAGCGCGTTATGGTGCGGAACAGTGACAAGGGAACATAGCTTTATGGAACATACAGGAACATAGCTCCTTTACGTAATAAAGGAACCTTTATTATGATAACGGGGGTGTTGCTTGTGAAACCTTTACTGCTGTGTCAGGATCCAGTGTTTTATGGGAGTACGGACAAATTATTGGCAGCAGGAAATTGCTGTGCATTTCCCCCCCGTGGTTAGTGAATAATGGCGCATATTACGATAAGAGCACAAATGTTGTTTGAAAAGTTTGTTTGGGAAGGATTTAGCTGAATGGCAGCGTTAAAACACCTGTTTTATAGGGCTCTGAGAGGGATATTCTCTTTGTATTATATTATAAAATTACTGTTTTGGCAGCAGGATGTTTGTTTCTGGACATTTGTCTTATTAAGACTACTCATTAGCTCGGTCGTAAGAGCTTCGGCTTCACGTGCGTGGGGTTCACTGTTCGAGTCTCCTAGAGCCCAAGTGAATGGAGTGTTTGATTCCAGGGAAGTGTGGATGGCGATTTATGCGTGCGTGTGTGTGCACTTGTGCATTGTGTGTGTGAGTGTACTCACCTATTTGTGCTTGCGGAGGTTGAGCTCTGGCTCTTTGGTCCCGCCTCTCAACCGTCAATCAACAGGTATACAGGTTCCTGAGCCTACTGGGCTCTATCATATTTACACTTGAAACTGTGTATGGAGTCAGCCTCCACCACATCACTTCCTAATGCATTCCATTTGTCAACCACTCTGACACTAACAAAATTATTTCTAATATCTCTGTGGCTCATTTGGGCACTCAGTTTCCACCAGTGTCCCCTTGTGCGTGTGCCCTTTGTGTTAAATAGCCTGTCTTTATCTACCCTGTCAATTCCTCTGAGAATCTTGTACGTGGTGATCATGTCCCTCCTAACTCTTCTGTCTTCTAGCGACGTGAGGTTTAATTCCTGTAGTCTCTCCTCATAGCTCATACCTCTCAGCCCGGGTACTAGTCTGGTCGCAAACCTTTGAACTTTTTCCAGTTTAGTCTTATGTTTGACTAGATATGGACTCCATGCTGCGGCTGCATACTCCAGGATTGGTCTGACATAGGTGGTATACAAAGTTCTGAATGATTCCTTGCACAAGTGTCTAAAGGCCGTTCTTATGTTAGCCAACCTGGCATATGCTGCTGATGTTATCCTCTTGATATGAGCTTCAGGGGACAGGTCTGGCGTGATATCAACCTCCCCAGGTCTTTCTCTTTCTCTGACTCTTGAAGAATTTCATCTCCCAAATGATACCGTGTAACTGGCCTCCTGCTCCCTACACCTACCTTCATTACATTACATTTGCTTGGGTTAAACTCTAACAATTCATTTGTTCGATCATTCCTTTAGTTTGTCTAGGTCTTCTTGAAGCCTCAAGCAGTCCTCCTCTGTCTTAATCCTTCTCATAACTTTGGGATCGTCAGCAAACATTGAGAGGAATGAGTCTATATCCTCTGGGAGATCATTTACGTATATTAGAAACAGGATAGGACCGAGTACAGAGCCCTGTGGGACTCCACTGGTGACTTCACGCCAATCTGAGGTCTCACCCCTCACTGTAACTCTTTGCTTCCTATTGCTTAGGTATTCCCTTATCCACTGGAGCACTTACCAGTTACTCCTGCCTGTTTCTCCAGCTTATGTACCAGCCTCTTATGGGGGACTGTGTCAAAAGCTTTCCGACAGTCTTAAAAAAAATGCAGTCCGCCCATCCTTCTCGTTCTTGCTTAATCTTTGTCACCTGATCGTAGAATTCTATTAAGCCTGTGAGGCAAGATTTACCCTCCCTGAACCCATGTTGGCGATTTGTCACGATGTTCCTTCTCTCCAGATGTGTTACTAGATTTTTTCTCACGATCTTCTCCATCACCTTGCATGGTATACAAGTTAAGGACACTGGCCTGTAGTTCAGTGCTTCTTGTCTGTCACCCTTTTTGTATATTGGGACCACATTACCCGCCTTCCATATTTCTGGTAGGTCTCCCGTCTCCAGTGACTACTACCTACTATACACTATGGAGAGTGGCAAGCAGAGTGCCTCTGCACACTCTTTCAATACCCATGGTGAGATCCCGTCTGGACCAACAGCCTTTCTCACATCCAGATCCAACAGGTGTCTCTTGACCTCATCTCTCGTAATTTCGAACCCTTCCAAGGCCGCCTGGTTTACTACCCCCTCTCCTAGCACAGTGACCTCACCATGTTCTGTTGTGAAGACCTCCTGGGACCTCTTGTTGAGTTCCTCACACATCTTTTGTCATTCTCTGTATACCTGTCCTCGCCTGTTCTAAGTTTCATTCCTGTTCTTTCACTGTGTTTTCCTCCTGATGTGACTATGGAGTAGCTTTGGATCGGTCTTGGCTTTGCTTGCTATATCATTTTCATAATTTTTCTCTGCTTCTCTTTTACACTAACATACTCATTCCTGGTTCTCTGGTATCTCTCTGCTTTCTGTTATTTTGGAAGTTCCTCACGTCCTTTTGTTCAGTTATTTGCTTCCATACATGTCCTATTAAACTATGGATTCTTCTTTTGCTTCTCGGATTTTCCCCTTTGGGCCGGGATAAACCTGTTTACTGCCTCCTGACACTTTTGGGTGACATAGTCCATCATGTCTTGCACAGACTTAGCTCTGAGGTCTGTGTCCCATGGTATATCCCTTAGGAAACTTCTCATCCCCTCATAATTCCCCTTTCGGTATGCCATCCTTTTGTTTTCTAGTTCTTTTTTGGGGGGAGATAAGTCCAAGCTCTACCAAGTACTCAAAGATCAATACACTGTGATCACTCATTCCTAAGGGCCTTCCATCTTAACTTCCCTTATATCCCACTCATTAAGGGTAAATATCAGATCAAGCATTGCTGGTCCTCCTCCTCTCTCATTCTTGTCGGTCCCTTGATGTGTTGGCTTAGAAAGCTTCTTGTTGCTGCGTAAAGCAGCTTAGCTCTCCATGTATCTGGTCCTCCATGCGGGTCTCCGTTCTCCCAATCTATCTTCCCGTGGTTGAAGTCCCCCATGATTAGTAGTCCAGATCCATTCCTGCTAGTGAGAGACGCTGTTTCTCTCTATTATGTTAATGGTTATCTTGAGAGGTTATCTTGAGATGATTTCGGGGCTTTAGTGTCCCCGCGGCCCGGTTCTCGGCCGGCCTCCACCCCAGGAAGCAGCCCGTGACAGCTAACTAACACCCAGGTACCTAATTTACTGCTAGGTAACAGGGGCATAGGGTGAAAGAAACTCTGCCCATTGTTTCTCGCTGGCGCCCGGGATCGAACCCGGGACCACAGGATCACAAGTCCAGCGAGCTGTCCGCTCAGCCGACCGGCTCCCAACATGGTGGCCATGTTGTTTCTATCATATTCCTGTCTGGGTCTTCTGTCATTTGGTGGCGGGTTATATGACTGCGACTATAATTTTTTGTCTTCCAGTTGCTATTTTACCTGTTATGTCGTCACTGAAACCTTCACAGCCCTGAATAACCATCTCCTCAAAGTCCAGCCTTTTCTTACCAGCAGAGCTACACCACCACCACCTCTTCCTTCTCTCTCTTTCCTCACAACACAGTAGTCCTGTGGGAACACTGCATTTGTTATGGTTTTCGTTAACTTTGTTTCTGTGAGTGCTATTATGTCTGGGTTTTCTTCAAGTACCCGTTCTCCAAGTTCATTTGTTTTATTTGTAATCCCATCTGTGTTAGTGTAAATTGCCTTGAGACTCACTTTCTTCTGTCCTTCTCCCTCCCTCCCCCCCCTGTGTGTAGGAACACACACACACACTTGTGTTGTGTGTGTGTGTTCACCTAGTTGTGCTTGTGCGGGTTGAGCTCTGCTCTTTCGGCGCGCCTCTCAGCTGTCAATCAACTGTTACTGTCTTCTGTACTAACCTTTTTTTCCACACACACACATACACACATACACACACACCCAGGTAGCAGCCCGCAACAGCTGTCTAACTCCCTGGTACCTATTTACTGCTAGGTAACAGGAGGCATCAGGGTAAAAGAAACTCTGCCACCAGCGCCCCCCACACACACAGTGTGTGTGTCTGTGTGTCCATGTGCATGTGTGTGTGTGTGTATACACATCTAGTACACTTGTGTGTACCCACCTAGTTGGGCTTGTGGGGGTTGAGCTTTGGCTCTTTGGTCCCGCCTCTCAAATGTCAATTAACTAGTATACAGATTCCTGAGCTTCTTGGGCTCTATCATATCTACAGTTGAAACTGTGTATGGAGTCAGCCTCCACCACATCACTGCCTAATGCATTCCACGTGTTTGTGTATGTGCGTGTGTCTTCTTCGTTCGTATATTATATACTCAGAGAAACAGGAAGAAATAACGCAAATCTTCAGTAAACATAAAAATGAACGAGTATTGGAAAGCCATGACGCTCCAGGTATCATCAGTTCAACGCTGTTGTAATGATGATTGCTGGGTCTAATTACTTCATCCTTACCCCCCCCCCCCTTCCCTCTCCTCTCCTGAGGGAGGGGGTATACATACATATATTGCAACCATTAATCTCAATATGTCCTTGTGTATAACCTTGGTGTCTGAATAATTAGATAAATTGGGTCTGGTGTCAAGATTCAGCTTCAGTACGGGTTGGATGTAGAAGCTGTTCGGTCCCATCTTCTCTAATAATTACTTCCCAGACGCTGTAATTATCTTCGCCAGTACAAAGGGGCTGCTTACAAAACGTTTCGAAATGGTTCCTTCATAAAGAAGGAACATAAGTGACATCTTCCAGTGACATCTTCACTTTTCAAGTGACATAAATGCCACACTACCTTTTGTCTTGTCTCCCTCTCTCTCTCTTTCTCTTTCTCTCTGATGAAATAATGTTCTTGAGAAAAGAACAGTCAGCAGCAGCTATAATTGACTGAGGTCCTTGTGCTCTCGCGGCCCACTTCAAGTGGTTCACAGTGCTGAACAAGACGAGAAAAATAGAGAAGATCTGCCTTAGACACAGCCCCAATACTTAGTCATCTGCTAAGATACAGTTGATACATAAAATACAACTGCATACACCAAAGAGGCCACGGTTAGTGTCGGAGGTAGTGTCTTTAGGACCTGTGCCCTGTTCGACCTGGGCCTTGGGTCGACCTGTGCTCTGGGTCGACCAGCTGTGCCCTAGGTCGACCAGCTGTGCCCTGGGTCGACCTGTGTCCTGGGGGACCACCTGGCCCTGGGTCGACCTGTGCCCTGGTCGAACTGGCCCTGGGTCGACCTGTGCCTGGGTCGACCTGGGCCCTGGGTCGACCTGGGCCCTGGGTCGACCTGTGCCTGTGTCGACCTGTGTCCTGTATCGACTGGGCCTGGGTTGACCTGTGCCTTGGGTCGACCTCTGTGCTCTTGTCAACCTCTGACCTAGGTCGACCTCTGCCCTGGGTAGACCTCTGCCCTGGGTCGACTCTGCCCTGGGTCGACCTCTGCCCTGGGTCGACCTCTGCCCTGGGTCGACCTCTGCCCTGGATCGACCTCTGCCCAGGGTTGACCTCTGCCTTGAGTTTACCTCTGCCCTGGGTCGACCTCTGCCCTGCGTCGACCTCTGCCCTGGGTTGAACTCTGCCCTGCGTCGACCTCTGCCCTGGGTTGACCTCTGCCCTGGGTCGACCTCTGCCCTGGTCGACCTCTGCCCTTGGTCGACCTCTGCCCTGGGTCGACCTCTGCCCTGGGTCGACCTCTGCCCTTGGTCGACCTCTGCCTGGTCGACCTCTGCCCTGGGTCGACCTCTGCCCTGGTCGACCTCTGCCCTGGGTCGACCTCTGCCTCGGTTGACCTATGCCCTGTGTCGACCTGTGACCTGGGTCGACCTGTGACCTGGGTTGATCTGCCCTGTGTCGACCTGTGACCTGGGTCGACCTGCGACCTGGGTCGACCTCTGCCCTGGGTTGACCTCTGTNATGCCAGTGTTGAAGCACGGTTATTACTGCCAGTGTTGAAGCACGGTTATTGCTGACAAGTGTTGAAGCATGGTTATTACTGCAGTGTTGAAGCAGGGTTATTACTGCCAGTGTTGAAGCATGGTTATTGCTGCCAGTGTGAAACACGGTTATTACTAAATTCACCAGCTATAACATTGGGAATTCTCTTAATACATCAGTCTCCGTACTGTGACATCATAAAAACATTTCCCCTTGAACCAACTTAATTATCAGTACTAAATAGATTAAATACAAACCCTCTTTCCACTTCTTGATAAAACGTATCTGGAGAAAGCGGTGTAGGAGGGAGAGGACAGAGGCAGACGCCATATTAATTTAACGTAACAACAAGTCTCGCTGAACTCCAGACGCTGCTCAATTTTCCCTCTAGACGTAGTGGTTCCCTCTAGACGTAGTGTTCCCTTTAGACGTAGTGTTTCCCTTTAGACGTAGTGTTTCCTCTAGACGTAGTGTTTCCCTTTAGACGGGTGTTTCCCTTAGACGTAGTGTTTCCTTTAGACGTAGTGTTTCCCCTCTAGACCTAGTGTTTCCCTCTAGACGTAGGTGTTTCCCTCTAGACCTAGTGTTTCCCTTTAGACGGTGGTTTCCCTTTAGACGGTGTGTTTCCCTTTAGACGTGTGTTTCCCTCTAGACGTAGTGTTTCCCTTTAGACGTAGTGTTTCCTTTAGACGGGTGGTTTCCCTCTAGACGTAGTGTTCCCTCTAGACCTAGTGTTTCCTCTAGACGTAGTGTCCTCTAGACCTAGTGTTTCCCTCTAGACGTAGTGTTATGGGATGTAAGAGCTCCCATCATCAGCACAATCTTCGTCTACAATCAGGGAAGTGTTCTGAATCCGAAACCCCTTATCTAGTTCATTCCTGGCCAGTTATGCGAGGTAGAATGAGGATACCGGTGAGAAAGCATGGCGAGCAACCGACAGGGTAAATATTAATTAAATCTTAACTAATAAATTGCCATAATTTTCCCTGATATAACTGTTAAGTATATATAGGTCCGATTATTATTAGGAGTGCCTTTTGACAGGTGTAATTGAAGAGAAAGAAAAAAGAATATCAATTATTTGTACAAGTGACATAGCAAGTAACAATATGTCCAGGCCATAACATCTATGCTGATAAGCTGCATTTATTTTATTTACTTTTATGTAGTCTTAATAGTGTAGTAAATGTCTACCAATCAATAATTTCGATTGATAGACCATTATATATAATTTACTACGCCCCCCAGAATGTGTTGGAAACGATTTGTTGGAATATAAATCATACAATCCACTGTAGACATCATACAGTCCGCTATCGAAATAAATAAGTTAACGTAAGAAATAAACTTACTATATACATTAATATAAATTAATAATATATTAATAAATCCACGAGTCACTTTCCCCCCCACACACATTCCCGTGGCCATGAGGTTGGTATAAGGTCTGTTAAGCAGGCTTGAGTGGTTCAAGGACTACAGGGTGATTACAGACTACACTCTCATACTACTTGATTGGGTGGTTCATTCTCTTTTCAAAGGCTGTCTACTGGTAGTTTTGGTAAAACTTATATATTTTCTGAAGGGTGTTTCATTTAGGTTTGATCTTAGATTGAACTTAGTCTTGAATGCCTTGATTTTTTTTTATTGCTGTTTGTCTCTCTGTCCTTATATTTTTTTTTTATTACAGCTATGGTTCCTTAGTTCACAGTTTTCTGTAAATAAATTATTTAGTTTTTTTTTTTGGTTGGTGTCCTAACCTACATCAACCAATCTCTGTTCTCTGTGGCTCATTTGGTTACTAAGTTTCCACTTGTGTGTTCCCCTTTTTCGTGTTCCAATCATGTTCCAATTGGTTGGTTGACGTATTCTCCAACACGGTGTCTTGCTGTTTAGGTAGTTTAAACATAGCTCTGAGAAATTTAACAACAGGTGTTGGTAACTATAATTGGTGCCCAGGCCCAGGAAGGTTATTATAGATACCTGGTTATTATATTTACCAACTTGTCCACACACTTAGATCATGAGGATCGAGGGACTCGGGATGTGCAGAGCGCATACAGAAAGGTCCGAGAAGAGTCATCTGTAGGTCGGGTATTTTGGAGGCAGAGCCGAATTGCAGGCGATGAGTCACAATAACGTGGCTGAAGTATGTTGACCAGACCACACACTAGAAGGTGAAGGGACGACGACGTTTCGGTCCGTCCTGGACCATTCTCAAGTTCGACTTGAGAATGGTCCAGGACGGACCGAAACGTCGTCGTCCCTTCACCTTCTAGTGTGTGATCTGGTCAACAGAGCGGAATTATCAGGGGAAAGCACCAAGCCATTACGACTATATAGCACTTGGAAGGGGAGTCAGGATAAGGATTTGGGACAGGGCGGGGGGAAAGAATAGTGCCCAACCACTTGTGAACGGTCAGGGATTGAACGCCGACCTGCATGAAGCGAGACCGTCGCTCTACCGTCCACCCCCAAGTGGCTGGGCATTTGGGACCTCTTCCACTTGCTCCTTGAGTACACAGGTGCTCAGGTTGGTGACGTTGGTGGCTTGCCAGTGAAATTATTGCTTGCGGCTGGTGCCGGCGCCAGTCCTGTTTCATTATAACTGTCAGAACTTTATCTAATTCCTAACTGAGTTTAACTGTTGCCTCGTTTCCTCAGCATCCTTCCGTCAGGACATTGTTCACTTTGAAGGTGACTAAGATGGTAACGTTACGAAAGCATTACGGGTTGAAGTTCAGTTAAGGATGAGTAAGACTGAACTAGTTAGTACACTCCTTCACCCAACCCGTCCTCCTAGTAGAGCGTCGCATTTTGACGTATACTCCACCTAAGGCCACAAACCGTCGTATTAGAAAATGGAAGCGGCTCGCGGAATTGATATTTTGTCCCGTTTTCTGTTTAGGGTCCTCTGGTAGGTTAGGATAAGGGCACTTTAGTACGACAGTTTCTTGACGTTGGGACACCTTAGGAGGACGGGCTGCTCAGCGACCTAATTGATGACTAAGTGTTTAACGAGCTAGTTATGGAACACCTCATTAGGTCAGCCACTGTCGACCCTTGAGAAGAGAGAGAGAATGGAAAACACGGTTTACAACAGAGAAGAGACACGATATGAGACACGAGAGTAAAGTTAGAGTTATGTGGAGGAAATCTTGCAACAGAGGAAAGATAAAGGCAATCTAGGCGAGCAGCAGAGAAGAATGGGAAGCAAAAATTGCAGTAGGCAAGAGAATTCATAAAGCTTGCATTAGGTGCTAGACTGGCAGACATGAGGTTAACCGCCAAGTATTCTGAGGTATTCTGGTGCCAGTGTATCATGCAACAATTTATAACACCCACTTCTTCGCTGAAGAACGGGTTGACCAATTCTTTATGCAATATGAGCCATTAGCAAATAATATGGATTGGCCTCAAGAAGAATGAGTATCAACTCTACGAGGTTATGTTAAAGGCTAGGCTGAGGGGATTTATACAGCACTAACCTCTAGACTTTAGTTTTGACTATGATGATGATGCGAAAAATGCAATTATGAAAGGATATGAGTTAGTCTCTGAAGCCTATAAGCAGAAATATAGATAGCTGGAGTGAAAAGTGATAATAAGTACATGCAAAGAATTTACCAGATAGAAGCCTCAGCTGATTGATAAAAGGCAGAACTTTGCCAAAGTGACTTCCTTTGAAATACTTCATAACTTTATGCTAATGGGAAAACTGTATATTAGGACTTCCTTCAGACTTTAGTATTTACTAAAGTGACGAAGGTATCTTGGACATGCACCCGTTTTCTTTAAGGGCTGACGAACATGAACTACTTCATAAGCCATTTGCTAGAGGTAATATCTGTTATAGGCAGCTCGAATTCTATTCACAAGATTCCCACCTAAGAATGGGCCTCATACGTCTCGGACCGTCTCCCTCACAGGTCAATGCCACAGGAAAGGTTCCACTGGCCTAATTGTACCGAGTGTCACGGAAGAAAAGCAACCCTGACAGCGAGTACATAAAAATATTTTGTGAATATTGAATATTGCCCGAGGCCAGACCCCGAGCATAAAACTTTTTATGCTTTGCACCTGAAGTAAGGCCAAGTGCCTTAGTCTTAAATGAAAGAACAGTCTACTTCGAGAATAAGGATTCATGCACATATATATATTTGGTTTCACAGGAATGTCCCCAGCAACCAGGGGCCAGATTCACGAAGCAGTTACGCAAGCACTTACGAGCCTGCTCATCCTTTCTCAATCTTTGGCGGCTTTGTTTACAACTGTTAAACGGGTAATGAGCTCCGAGACACCAGGAGGCTATTTATAAAAATAACAACAATTGATTGGGAAGTCTTCATGTTTGTAAACTGTTTAATAAATATAACCAAAGCCGTCAAAGATTGAGGAAAGATGTACACGTTCGTAAGTACTTGCGTAACTGCTTCCTGAATCTGGCCCTAGAGCCGTTGGCTGTCATTCTGCCAGCGATCAGCTGCCGACGTCGTTCGTAGGGTTTAATCGTTTCTTGTCTGTAAGCCGTGTCACTGAATGGTACGAACTGGCAGTTAAGTCACGATTCTCAAGAGACACTGGTGCTTCGCAGTGCTTGATACTTGAGTGTGTGCTTCCGTTCTCTCAAGATCAAAAGGAATTCTTGACACACAGGGTATATCACCTCAAAGTCTATCACATAAGCTGTTGCATAAGATACAATGGCATCTGGTTTAACTACAGGGAACGTGGAAGTTATGCTAAGTCCTGGTCTTCCCACAGCAAATGTTTCTCTGATTTGGGTAACGATCTAACTGGAGCTAGAATAGTACCACAGTTTGCACCTAATCTCACTTTGAATTAATTATGTGTGCAGGCAGACTGTGGCTCCAGTAGTATATTCAGCCTGTGGTGTAGGCAGACTGAGGCTCCAGTAGTATACTCAGCCTGTGGTGTAGGCAGACTGAGGCTCCAGTAGTATACCCAGACTGTGGTGTAGGCAGACTGAGGCTCCAGTAGTATACTCAGCCTGTGGTGTAGGCAGACTGAGGCTCCAGTAGTATACCCAGACTGTGGTGTAGGCAGACTGAGGCTACAGTAGTATCCCCAGCCTGTGGTGTAGGCAGACTGTGGCTCCAGTGGTATCCCCAGCCTGTGGTGTTACAAGATTGCAGCAAGAGACAAGAAAAAAGTCAGGACAGTGCATCTGTCGGTTTAGAAGCCTCATTCAAGACTTAAGTTGAATCGTGTGGGAGAAAATGGTGAAAATATCCCACTAGATGGGTCAGTAAGGCATCTAGTGAGGACTTTGTTGCTCCTAAAGTTCCTTCTCTGATACACTGGAGGAGAGAGAGGGAGAGACACTCGGCCGGTGGAGTCACCGCCTACTACTGACGTTGTTTATCCAGTATCACACTCTAACCTGAAGTGTATTAAGCTTGAAGATGCATAGGGGAGAGGCTCCCTAGTTGAGAAGTTTCATTATTTAGTAGTGAACGAAGATGAAGGAAGCAGCTCACTGGGCTTTTCTATAAAGACAGAATCTTCCTGCAGAAGTGTAAGGCTTTGAAAGGCCCTTACGGTGAGAATGTGTTTGTTAAAAATTGTCTTGTCCCCAACCCACGGGGAACCGGTCGGCCGAGCGGACAGCACGCTGGACTTGTGATCCTGTGGTCTTGGGTTCGATCCCAGGCGCCGGCGAGAAACAATGGGCACAGTTTCTTTCACTCTATGCCCCTGTTACCTAGCAGTAAAATAGGTACCTGGGTGTTGGTCAGCTGTCACGGGCTGCTTCCTGGGAGTGGAGGCCTGGTCGAGGACCGGGCCGCGGGGACACTAAAGGCCCGAAATCATCTCAAGATAACCCTGCCACAACATATTCTTCAGTTAGATCTTCGCGTGGCCGGACACAGAGGAGGTCTGTGGCCGGACACAGAGGAGGTCTGTGGCAGGACACAGAGGAGGTCTGTGGCCGGACACAGAGGAGGTCTGTGGCCGGACACAGAGGAGGTCTGTGGCCGGACACAGAGGAGGTCTGTGGCCGGACACAGAGGAGGTCTGTGGCCGGACACAGAGGAGGTCTGTGGCCGGACACAGATGGGTCTCGAAAACGTAAGAGAGGATTAGCATATTCGTTCGGTGGCGCCAACTCTAAAGTGCTGTATGATGCTTGCTGGAGAAAGTGTGAGGTGTGTCAACACGTTGGTAAGCCGAATGAGTCTAATATTAAAGCTCCTCTTCAGGCAATTAAAACAGTAATAGAACAATTTTCATACGTTATTCTGAATTGTTGTGGGCCTCTTCCCACTACTTAGCGAGGCGATACTCTTCTATCCCAATGCTAACTAGGGTTCACCCCCTTAACATGGCTTGGATTACAGCGAGTTATCCAGTCTGATCGTGGTACTAACTTTACTTCTAAACTATGCCAGGAATTCCCAGAAAGTCTTGGAGTACGGCAAAAGTTATTCAGTCATTGTCACCCTAAGGATCAGGGAGCTTTAGACCGATTCCACCAGTCTCTCAAGTCCATCATTTGGACGTTGTGTGTATGACAGACAGGAGAGTGGGAGGAAGGGCTGCCGCTCCTGTTGTTTACAGTGAGAGATGCAGTCCTTGACTACCTTGGCTTCTCTCCGTTCCAGCTTGTTTTCGGCTATGAAGTCCGAGTACCTCTCAAGCTCAATAAGAACTCTTGCCATTTGGTACTTGAGATGACCCTCTGCTGCACCTGAGCTTGGCACCATTTGCATACTTCACAAGCTAACATGAAGACTAGAATCGACAAAAACAGTAGGTGAAAAGGCTTTCGGTTGTGGAAACTGAAACTGTGTGTAGTACTATTGTTAACTAGGACATCTTGGAGCGAGCGGGTGACGCTGACTGCAATCTAAGCACACCGGGAAGAAGGGAGATAATTAGAATCCCCGTATGTTAACAGGTCGAAATCTTACCATTCCTGAGTCTCAGTGTTGACGGATAGTTGTGACCGCCTCTCAAGCATACTCTACAATTCCTTATGAAGATTGTATGGACCCGTAGCCAGTCTTCAGAACCTCTGAAGTCAGACACGTTGGCTCGGCATCTAACTCACTTAGAGGAGAACCAGCAGTGTGAGGTAGTTTCTCTGCCACATGAGTATGTGGGTACATCTGAGGATGAGTACCATCACATACTCATCTCGTCACCCGTGGCATCATGGAGACTGGTTCCCCTCAAAGCCACACCCGTGACCGAGTGAGCAGGGGGAAGTGAGGTAGAGAGGAAAATCAGTAGGAGCCATGAGGAAGACACGAACCCGCACACCGGGTACTGCCAAGCACACATCATAGACCAAGTAACCACGACATGCTCAAAAACAATGAAACCGCGGTCAGTACACATTGATTTTCTCATTGATGCATCACGCTAATGTGATTTCTTGGTGATGAAGCGACTTATTAAAAGACAATAACCCGATATGGTTGCCGACGGACTCCTTGAACCCAGCTGGAGGTGCTGGACCTCCCTTGTGTGCTAGTGGTACATCCGTACCCTTCACCTTACTCTTACCTTCCCTCTAAGAATTTCCTCTTACTCATCTCTCTCTTGCCTTAATGCCCGTGTCTCCCTCGCGCCCAGCACAATCAACTTTATAATGGTCGAGGACGGACCAAAACGTCGTCGTCTCCTCATTTTCTAGTGTGTGGTTAAGTCTTCACCAACTACGGAAATTTAAATCAAATCAGTACTGACGGGTCGTGTCCTGTGCCTCTTAAACGAGATGTCATTGACTGAGGCAACTAAATACCTCGCCACAATTAATCTGTTTAGAGAGTTATTGACAAATTTCACTTTGTTTTCAATTTTCAATTTCTGGGTGTGTATCCCAGAAGGTTTTGACCACTACCCAGTAATGCCATTTGGCTTAAGAAATGCTTCTGACACTTTCTAATGGCTCATTAACTGCCATTCAGGATATACCAAATTGTAAAGTTTATATTGATGATAGGTTATATATGATAAGACTTGGAACTACCGTACAAAACACTTAAGAATATTATGTAACTATGGAAGACGAGACTAACAATTAACCTAAAGAAAGATATTTTTGTCAAAGGTATAATTAGGTAACTGGGTCACGAAGTAGGTAATGGAAGGGTTGTTTGAGCATAGAACTGACTAATTTAACAACAGGTGTAGAGAACGACTTTATACATAGTCAAAGTCACGTAAGTCAAATAATGATTTACAAAGATTTTAATAAGACAATATTCAACTGATACGTTGCGAATCAGACAGACAATTGTTTAGATGATTAGTTGCCTTTCAAACTGCTATGCAATTAGCTCATTCAGACAGTGTTTTGTTCGTATACTATGCTCGCATCGCTCTTATTAATACTTCCCTTAAGTACAACAAATTGAAGTAACTGTCAAGAAAACAAACACATAACCAAAGTGCCCAGTGGTTTCATGAAGAACAGATTTGTAAGACATAATAATTGATATTTGAGAAAATATTGTTTTTGCATTATACAGTCTTAAAGTTTGTGTCTCTTCGGGGTGAGAGCCGCAGCTTGAACAAGAGCAGCATGAGGCTGCAGGCGAAGAGTCACAATAACGTGACTGAAGTAAGTTGACCAGACCACACACTAGAAAGTGAAGGGACGACGACGTTTCTGTCCGTCCTGGACCATTGTCAAGTCGATTGTTTTGAATCGACTTGACATAATCGACTTGAGAATGGTCCAGGACGGACCGAAACGTCGTCGTTCCTTCACCTTCTAGTGTGTGGTCTGGTCAGCCTGAGTTTTTTTTTTAATTTTTATGAGGTTATGAGAATGAGGTTAGAATTTACATAAATCAAAACTGGAATGTAATATCAGCGCGTCTCAATGTAACAAATAGTAAACAGAGTCTGCACTTCTTGAGGTTATCTTGAGATGATTTCGGGGCTTAGCATCCCCGCGGCCCGGTCCTCGACCAGGCCTTCTTTTTGTTACACACCCCCAGGAAGTAGCCCGTAGCAACTGTCTAACTCACAGGTACCTATTTACTGCTCGGTGAACAGGTGCATCAGGGGTGAAAGAAACTCTGCCCATCTGTTTACGCCTCCGCATGGGGATCAAACCCGAAACATTAGCACTACGAATCCCGGGCGCTGTCCCCTCAGCCGTCAGGCCCCCCTTGCCAAAAGTTGCATCTTGAATGCAAATCTTATGCAAACAGGTCAAGGTCTCCGGCACATCACTGCAAATGAACATGACAAGACCGTTATTGATCAACCACGATACATTTGAGTTCAGTCTTTACGTACAAAATGTCGTGTTGAAGGAGACAATTCGTTTGCAAGGCAACAAAGAGCAAGTTGAAAGGTGTAAACTGCAGTAAGAACTGTTTGTAAACATATCTTAGTCCCTCCTTCACCATGATCCTTGTCCCAGTACTGCTGAGCTGTCTCAGTACTGCTGAGCTGTCTCAGTACTGCTGAGCTGTCTCAGTACTGCTGAGCTGTCCCAGTACTGCTGAGTTGTCTCAGTACTGCTGAGCTGTCTCAGTACTGCTGAGCTGTCCCAGTACTGCTGAGTTGTCTCAGTACTGCTGAGCTGTCCCAGTACTGCTGAGTTGTCTCAGTACTGCTGAGCTGTCCCAGTACTGCTGAGCTGTCGCAGTACTGCTGAGCTGTCGCAGTACTGCTGAGCTGTCCAATACTGCTGAGCCCAGTACTGCTGAGCTGTCTCAGTACTGCTGAGCTGTCGCAGTACTGCTGAGCTGTCCCAGTACTGCTGAGCTGTCCCAGTACTGCTGAGCTGTCTCAGTACTGCTGAGCTGTCTCAGTACTGCTGAGCTGTCGCAGTACTGCTGAGCTGTCCCAGTACTGCTAAGCTGTCCCAGTACTGCTGAGCTGTCTCAGTACTGCTAAGCTGTCCCAGTACTGCTGAGCTGTCCCAGTACTGCTGAGCTGTCTCAGTACTGCTGAGCTGTCGCAGTACTGCTGAGCTGTCTCAGTACTGCTGAGCTGTCTCAGTACTGCTGAGCTGTCTCAGTACTGCTGAGCTGTCTCAGTACTGCTGAGCTGTCCCAGTACTGCTGAGCTGTCTCAGTACTGCTGAGCTGTCTCAGTACTGCTGAGCTGTCTCAGTACTGCTGAGCTGTCTCAGTACTGCTGAGCTGTCTCAGTACTGCTGAGCTGTCCAGTACTGCTGAGCTGTCTCAGTACTGCTGAGCTGTCTCAGTACTGCTGAGCTGTCTCAGTACTGCTGAGCTGTCCCAGTACTGCTGAGCTGTCTCAGTACTGCTGAGCTGTCTCAGTACTGCTGAGCTGTCTCAGTACTGCTGAGCTGTCTCGTACTGCTGAGCTGTCCCAGTACTGCTGAGCTGTCTCATACTGCTGAGCTGTCCCAATACTGCTGAGCTGTCTCAGTACTGCTGAGCTGTCCCAGTACTGCTGAGCTGTCTCAGTACTGCTGAGCTGTCCCAGTACTGCTGAACTGTCTCAGTACTGCTGAGCTGTCTCAGTACTGCTAAGCAGTCCCAGTACTGCTGAGCTGTCTCAGTACTGCTGAGCTGTCCCAGTACTGCTGAGCTGTCTCAGTACTTGCTAAGCTGTTCCAGTACTGCTGAGTTGTTCCAGCACTGCTGAAGTGTTCCAGCACTGCTGAGTTGTTCCAACACTGCTGAGGTGTTCCAACACTGCTGAGTTGTTCCAACACTGCTGAGGTGTTCCAGCACTGCTGAGCTGTCTTAGTACTGCTGAGCTGTTCCAGTACTGCTGAACTGTCTCAGGTACTGCTGAGCTGACTCAGTACTGCTGAGCTGTCTCTGTACTGCTGAGCTGTCTCAGTACTGCTGAGCTGTCTCAGTACTGCTGAGCTGACTCAGTACTGCTGAGCTGACTCAGTACTGCTGAGCTGTCTCAGTACTGCTGAGCTGACTCAGTACTGCTGAGCTGTCTCAGTACTGCTGAGCTGTCTCAGTACTGCTGAGCTGTCTCAGTACTGCTGAGCTGACTCAGTACTGCTGAGCTGTCTCAGTACTGCTGAGCTGTCCCAGTACTGCTGAGTTGTCTCAGTACTGCTGAGCTGTCTTAGTACTGCTGAGCTGTTCCAGTACTGCTGAGTTGTTCCAGCACTGCTGATTGTTCCAATACTGCTGAGTTGTTTCCAATACTGCTGAGTTGTTCCAATACTGCTGAGTTGTTCCAACATTGCTGAGGTGTTCCAACACTGCTGATCTGTTCCAACACTGCTGAGGTGTTCCAGCACTGCTGAGCTGTTCCAACACTGCTGAGTGTT
>WNGS01005680.1:341561-353742 GCA_020271785.1 Procambarus virginalis
TTGGTCTGTCAAGTTTGACGGACCTTGAGCGGTTACTCAAGGATTGCTAATTACCGGGAAGTTGTTGTTTGACTTCATTGAGTTGTTTTGATTGCTTGACTGTCTGTGTTGACAGTGTAATTAACTTAGTTTACCTTGTTTGATGCGACTGTCCTGGAGACAGATTAGCGTAATTGGATTTACTAAGTAACGTAATGTAATTGATTAGATCAAGTGTCATCAGTCTGTCTTTGTGTATTAACGTAATTGATTGTTTGACTGCCGTCTTGAGAGACGAGTCTTAACGTAATTAATTGAGTGTTGCACGGAGGACTGTCTCAGTGACAGGTCTGTCTGTTGTTTTGTGTTTTTATTATTGTTTGTCGCAGTCGTGACGAGCTGCTACTTGCGTCTGAGTGGTCGCCCACTGTGTTAAGTGTAGTTAATGTTAGCACCGCGAGCGGTCTGTACCGGAAGTGCGTTTCTTCTGGCTTGCCTAGATTTGACAGCGCCACGACGGACTTTACGTAACGTCACGTTAATGCATTGTATTGCTAGTATTAAGTTTTATGAATAAATTATTATTTGTCGAAACTACAAGTTCCTTTATGTTCACACGTTCTAAGATCCTTGTACCAATTATTGACTCTGCAATTACCCTTGAAAGTGATTATCGGTGTTGCTCTGGATTCTTGGACTCGAGCCAATTTCATAGCCACACACACCAAGCTATAAATGATTGTTGTGAGAACTGAGTAGTTACTCTGACAACTGCCTTCAGCAGTTACGGAAGCACACGACCCAGTGGTAAGGAGTGCCAAGGATTTGGGCTCCGGCATCGGCTCTATGCCTCCCTGTGCAGTCTTAAAGTAATAAGCTGTCATTACAGCATTTATTTGTTGCTAGTGCAGTCCTTTCTGACTGATGTCACTTGTACATATGGCGTTAGTGTCATCACCATGTCCAGTAGTACATTTAACCCCTCACCACATCTGGCGTTAGTGTCATCGCTATCGCCAGTAAATGATATCAACATTATACACCACGGGGAATAATCTCACAGGGAGGGGTCCCTGGAGTGTGGGGTTGTCTTTGCAGTGTGGGGGGGGGGTGTGCCTACAGTTTGGGGGATGGGAGGGGGTGTCCCTGCATTTAAAAGAATATAATTTTATATTATTTATATATAAAGCCCCTAATATTATTATTAGGGGGTTTTATATCAGGGAATTATTATATAAGTCTCCTGTAGCCCCGTTAAGTGTCCAATCCAATTGTAGTCTTGTGAAGCCCGTGTGTAAGTTGCGATAGACTCGTTCATCCTGTATGTAGCTGCTATTGCCCATGTCATGCCCCTGGATAACCTCTCTCAAGCTAGTCTGTAGTCACTGTAGCCCCCTGTAGCACTGTAGTCACCCCCCCTGTAGCACTGTAGCTCCTCCTGTAGCACTGTAGCTCCTCTTGTAGCACTGAAGCCCCTCTGTAGCACTGTAGCTCCCCTCTGTAGCACTGTAGCTCCCCCCTGTAGCACTGAAGCCCACCCTGTAGCACTGTAGCACCACCCTGTAGCACTGTAGCTCCCCCCCTGTAGCACTGTAGCTCCACCCTGTAGCACTGTAGCTCCCCCCCCCCACCCTGTAGCACTGTAGCTCCACCCTGTAGCACTGTAGCTCCACCCTGTAGCACTGTAGCTCCACCCTGTAGCACTGTAGCTCCACCCTGTAGCACTGTAGCTCCCCCCCTGTAGCACTGTAGCTCCACCCTGTAGCACTGTAGCTCCACCCTGTAGCACTGTAGCTCCACCCTGTAGTACTGTAGCTCCCCCCCCCCTGTAGCACTGAAGCCCCTCTGTAGCACTGTAGCTCCCCTCTGTAGCACTGTAGCTCCCCCCTGTAGCACTGAAGCCCACCCTGTAGCACTGTAGCTCCACCCTGTAGCACTGTAGCTCCCCCCCCCCTGTAGCACTGTAGCTCCACCCTGTAGCACTGTAGCTCCCCCCTGTAGCACTGTAGCTCCACCCTGTAGCACTCACCATCCAGTTGTAGTAGAGGTAGGTGAGTTTGTAGGCCAGGCGCTGATGTCTGTCGGCGTCCAGGTTGGAGTTGACGTCGTCGATGATGTTGTAGGAGGTCGGGGTGACGGTCCCCTGCAGCACCCGCTGGCTCACTAGGTAGAAGTCGTACCTGTGGGCCACACCAAGCTGTGTTTATGTGTCAAGACCGCAGCAAGGACAGTGTTGCTCCTCATGCCACAATGTCAGAAGCAGAAGGATGAGACGTCAGAAAAGTTCTAAGACATTAATCCTTGAGGTACGTCAACACACATTACTCAAGGAAGTGAGAATGATTAGCAAAGAGTGAATAGAAAACTGATAAGAGCTCAAGTGAAAGGGTAACTCACCTAATATAAGAACAGGGAAGGGGTAACTCACCTAATGTGAGAACAGGGCGGAACAAAACTTACAATTTGCCATTGATTATAACATTTAATATGTTCACTATAGCCATAGGTACGACTGGTGGTATGAGAAGAGAGTGTGCGTCATAGCTTAAGGTCTGACGGTACAGCCATGGTTGTGTACCTCTCTGGTAGAGTGATGACGTCGTCGCAGACGGTGCCAGGAGGTGGGTTGATGGGGCTGTCGTTGGTGGAGCCCTGCGCGAAGAGTCTCGTGTTGATCCTCTTGGTCACCACTACGAAGCTGAAGCGCGGGGAGAAGTTGTTGGCCTTGAAGCACGCCTGGCGGTGGCAAGGAAGGGAGGAGGTCACATGTATGCAATGTTGCAGTGAGACCAATTATATTGCAGTTCTTTCCCCCCCCTCCTCTCTCTCTCTCCTCTCACCTTGATAGCAGCGATCTCGGCGCCCTTGACGTAGTGAAGCTGGCCATCTCCCACACCGTCTCGGTACACCACCACGCGCTCTGGCAGCCGAGCGTTAACCTCCACGTAGTGGTACAGTGCATCTGAGGGCAGGTACACCTGAGTGTTGGTACACGTGAGTCTGAAGGCAGGTGTGTCTGAGTGTAGGTACATCTGAGCGATAAATTACACCTGGATCCTCTGAGGGAAGTTAGACGCCGTCTGAAATTTGTAATATCACAACCAGAATTCACGAAGCATTCAATAATTTACAAAACCACTTGCAAAACCTATACATCTATCCTCAATCATGGCGGCTGTGGTTACATTTAATAAACAATTTATTAACTCCAAAAAACTACCACGAGGTTGTTTATGGCAATAATAACTTTGGCTTAAGAAGTCTCCAAGCTCGCGAAGTGTTTAGTATATGTAAACAAAGCCGACATAATTGAGAGGGGGAGCAAGATGTACAGGTTTCGCCAGCGAGGTACCCACTCTGTATGGCGGCGGAGAAGTTGGCCGTGAGCTCTTCGTTGTTGGCGTGGCGGGAGACCTGACCGTAGTAGCGAGTGAGGTTCCTGTTGTAGGAGGCGACCACGGCGCCCCACGACGACCCTCGCCTGCTGCTGTCGTGGTAGGCGTCGTAGCCAACCACCATGGTGTTCTGCACGCACACAAACACCATTAAAAAAACATGTATTATGGGTCCTTCAATAATCAATGGGATTACGGATTACGTTGAAGAGATTTAGATAATATTATGTAATTTTGGGGATTAAAGAAAATTTGGTGGACTTGACAGCAGGACAATTAGGAACCTATATTTATATATATTTTTAGGATTGGTAAAAGATTTCTATATGATTTTTAGTAGATTGGAAGATTTTAAAGGAACTGTAACTGTTTTGCAGCGCCATGAAGTGTCTGAATGAATTCCAATGTATTTATTATCGGCATAGACCTTTAGAGCCTCGAATCATCTTGGAGTGAGCAATGAGCTGAAGACTCGTTCCGTTTACGAAGAGGAATGTGAACCACAACACCAAGACAGTGCAAGAGTCACACAAGGAGAGTCACACAAGGAGAGTCACACAAGGGGAGTCACACAAGGGGAGTCACACAAGGGGAGTCACACAAGGGGAGTCACACAAGGGAGTCACACAAGGGGAGTCACACAAGGAGAGTCACACAAGGGGAGTCACACAAGAAGAGTCACACAAGAAGAGTCACACAAGGGAGTCACACATGGAGAGTCACACAAGGAGAGTCACACAAGAAGAGTCACACAAGAAGAGTCACACAAGGAGAGTCACAAAAGAAGAGTCACACAAGAAGAGTCACACAAGAAGAGTCACACAAGGAGAGTCACACAAGAAGAGTCACACAAGAAGAGTCACACAAGGAGAGTCACACAAGAAGAGTCACACATGGAGAGTCACACAAGGAGAGCCACACAAGGGAGTCACACAAGAAGAGGCACACATGGAGAGTCACACAAGGAGAGCCACACAAGGGAGTCACACAAGGGAGTCACACAAGGGGAGTCACACAAGGGGAGTCACAAAGAAGAGTCACACAAGGAGAGTCACACAAGGAGAGTCACACAAGGGGAGTCACAAAAGAAGAGTCACACAAGGGAAGTCACACAAGGAGAGTCACACAAGGGGAGTCACACAAGGGGAGTCACACAAGGAGAGTCACACAAGAAGAGTCACACAAGGAGAGTCACACAAGAAGAGTCACACAAGGAGAGTCACACAAGAAGAGTCACACAAGAAGAGTCACACAAGGAGAGTCACACAAGAAGAGTCACACAAGAAGAGTCACACAGAAGAGTCACACAAGGAGAGTCACACAAGAAGAGTCACACAGGAGAGTCACACAAGGAAAGTCACACAAGAAGAGTCACACAGGAAGAGTCACATATGAAGAGTCACACAAGGAGAGTCACACAAGAAGAGTCACATATGAAGAGTCACACAGGAGAGTCACACAAGAAGAGTCACACAAGGAGAGTCACACAAGAAGAGTCACACAGGAAGAGTCACACAAGGAAGAGTCACACAGGAAGAGTCACATATGAAGAGTCACACAAGGAGAGTCACACAAGAAGAGTCACATATGAAGAGTCACACAAGGAGAGTCACACAAGAGAGTCACACAAGAAGAGTCACACAAGAAGAGTCACACAAGGAGAGTCACACAAGAAGAGTCACACAAGAAGAGTCACACAGGAAGAGTCACACAAGGAGAGTCACACAAGAAGAGTCACACAGGAAGAGTCACACAAGGAGAGTCACACAAGGAAGAGTCACACAGGAAGAGTCACATATGAAGTCACACAAGGAGAGTCACACAAGAAGAGTCACATATGAAGAGTCACACAAGGAGAGTCACACAAGGAGAGTCACACAAGAAGAGTCACACAAGGAGAGTCACACAAGAAGAGTCACACAGGAAGAGTCACACAAGGAGAGTCACACAAGGAAGAGTCACACAGGAAGAGTCACACATGAAGAGTCACACAAGGAGAGTCACACAAGAAGACTCACACATGAAGAGTCACACAAGGAGAGTCACACAAGGAGAGTCACACAAGAAGAGTCACACAAGGAGAGTCACACAAGAAGAGTCACACAGGAAGAGTCACACAAGGAGAGTCACACAAGAAGAGTCACACAAGGAGAGTCACACAAGAAGAGTCACACAGGAGAGTCACACAAGAAGAGTCACACAGGAAGAGTCACACAAGGAGAGTCACACAAGGAAGAGTCACACAGGAAGAGTCACACAAGAAGAGTCACACAAGGAGAGTCACACAAGAAGAGTCACACAAGGAGAGTCACACAAGAAGAGTCACACAAGAAGAGTCACACAAGAAGAGTCACACAAGAAGAGTCACACAAGAGAGTCACACAAGAAGAGTCACACAAGAAGAGTCACACAAGAAGAGTCACACAAGAAGAGTCACACAAGAAGAGTCACACAAGAAGAGTCACACAAGGAGAGTCACACAAGGAGAGTCACAAAAGAAGAGTCACACAGGAAGAGTCACACAAGGAGAGTCACACAAGGAGAGTCACACAGGAAGAGTCACACAAGAGAGTCACACAAGGAGAGTCACACAAGAAGAGTCACACAAGAAGAGTCACACAAGAAGAGTCACACAAGAAGAGTCACACAAGGAGAGTCACACAAGAAGAGTCACACAAGGAGAGTCACACAAGAAGAGTCACACAGGAAGAGTCACACAAGGAGAGTCACATAAGGAGAGTCACACAAGAAGAGTCACACAGGAAGAGTCACACAAGGAGAGTCACACAAGGAGAGTCACACAAGAAGAGTCACACAAGGAGAGTCACACAAGGAGAGTCACACAAGAAGAGTCACACAAGAAGAGTCACACAAGAAGAGTCACACAAGAAGAGTCACACAAGGAGAGTCACACAAGAAGAGTCACACAAGGAGAGTCACACAAGGAGAGTCACACAAGAAGAGTCACACAAGAAGAGTCACACAAGAAGAGTCACACAAGAAGAGTCACACAAGGGGAGTCACACAGGAAGAGTCACACAAGGAGAGTCACACAGGAAGAGTCACACAGGAAGAGTCACACAAGGAGAGTCACACAAGGAAGAGTCACACAGGAAGAGTAACACAAGGAGAGTCACACAGGAAGAGTCACACAAGAAGAGTCACATATGAAGAGTCACACAAGGAGAGTCACACAAGGAGAGTCACACAGGAAGAGTCACACAGGAAGAGTCACACAAGGAGAGTCACACAAGGAAGAGTCACACAGGAAGAGTCACACAAGAGAGTCACACAAGAAGAGTCACACAGGAAGAGTCACACAAGGAGAGTCACACAAGGAAGAGTCACACAAGGAGAGTCACACAAGAAGAGTCACACAAGGGGAGTCACACAAGGAGAGTCACACAGGAAGAGTCACACAGGAAGAGTCACACAGAAGAGTCACACAGGAAGAGTCACACAAGGAGAGTCACACAAGGAGAGTCACACAAGGAGAGTCACACATGAAGAGTCACACAAGGAGAGTCACACAAGGAGAGTCACACATGGAGAGTCACACAAGAAGAGTCACACTGCCAGTGTTGAAGCAGGTTATACTGCCAAGTGTTGAAGCACGTTATTACTGCCAGTGTTGAAGCATGGTTATTACTGCCAGTGTTGAAGCACGGTTATTACTGCCAAGTGTTGAAACACGGTTATTACTGCCAGTGTTGAAGCACGGTTATTACTGCCAGGTTGAAGCACGGTTATTACTGCCAGTGTTGAAGCATGGTTATTACTGCCAGTGTTGAAGCACGGTTATTACTGCCAAGTGTTGAAGCACGGTTATTACTGCCAAGTGTTGAAGCCCGTTATTACTGCCAGTGTTGAAGCACGGTTATTGCTGCCAGTGTTGAAGCACGGTTATTACTGCCAAGTGTTGAAGCCCGGTTATTACTGTCAGTGTTAAAGCACGGTTATTGCTGCCAGTGTTGAAGCACGGTTATTACTGCCAGTGTTGAAGCACGGTTATTGCTGCCAGTGTTGAAGCACGGTTATTACTGCCAGTGTTGAAGCACGGTTATTACTGCCAGTGTTGAAGCACGGTTATTGCTGCCAGTGTTGAAGCACGGTTATTACTGCCAGTGTTGAAGCACGGTTATTACTGCCAGTGTTGAAGCATGGTTATTGCTGCCAGTGTTGAAGCATGGTTATTGCTGCCAAGTGTTGAAGCACGGTTATTACTGCCAAGTGTTGAAGCACGGTTATTGCTGCCAGTGTTGAAGCACGGTTATTACTGCCAAGTGTTGAAGCACGGTTATTGCTGCCAGTGTTGAAGCACGGTTATTACTGCCAGTGTTGAAGCATGGTTATTGCTGCCAAGTGTTGAAGCACGTTATTACTGCCAGTGTTGAAGCATTGTTATTGCTGCCAAGTGTTGAAGCATGGTTATTACTGCCAGTGTTGAAGCATGGTTATTACTGCCAGTGTTGAAGCACGGTTATTACTGCCAGTGTTGAAGCATGGTTATTGCTGCCAAGTGTTGAAGCACGGTTATTTCTGCCAGTGTTGAAGCCCGGTTATTACTGAAAGTGTTGAAGCACGGTTATTACTGCCAGTGTTGAAGCACGGTTATTACTGCCAGTGTTGAAGCACGGTTATTACTGCCAGTGTTGAAGCACGGTTATTGCTGCCAGTGTTGAAGCACGGTTATTACTGCCAGTGTTGAAGCATGGTTATTACTGCCAGTGTTGAAGCACGGTTATTACTGCCAGTGTTAAAGCATGGTTATTGCTGCCAGTGTTGAAGCATGGTTATTACTGCCAGTGTTGAAGCATGGTTATTACTGCCAGTGTTGAAGCACGGTTATTACTGCCAGTGTTGAAGCATGGTTATTGCTGCCAGTGTTGAAGCACGGTTATTACTGCCAGTGTTGAAGCATGGTTATTGCTGCCAGTGTTGAAGCACGGTTATTGCTGCCAGTGTTGAAGCACGGTTATTGCTGACAAGTGTTGAAGCACGGTTATTGCTGCCAGTGTTGAAGCACGGTTATTGCTGCCAAGTGTTGAAGCACGGTTATTACTGCCAGTGTTGAAGCATGGTTATTGCTGCCAGTTTTGAAGCACGGTTATTGCTGCCAGTGTTGAAGCATGGTTATTACTGCCAGTGTTGAAGCACGGTTATTACTGCCAGTGTTGAAGCACGGTTATTGCTGACAAGTGTTGAAGCATGGTTATTACTGCCAGTGTTGAAGCATGGTTATTACTGCCAGTGTTGAAGCATGGTTATTGCTGCCAGTGTTGAAACACGGTTATTACTAAATTCACCAGCTATAACATTGGGAATTTCTCTTAATACATCAGTCTCTGTACTGTGAACATCATAAAAACATTTCCCCTTGAACCAACTTAATTATCAGTACTAAAATAGATTAAATACAAACCCTCTTTCCACTTCTTGATAAAACGTATCTGGAGAACAGCCGGTGTAGGGGGAGAGGACAGAGGCAGACGCCATATTAATTTAACGTAACAACAAGTCTCGCTTGAACTCCAAGACGCTGCTCAATTTTCCCTCTAGACGTAGTGTTCCCTCTAGACGTAGTGTTTCCCTTTAGACGTAGTGTTTCCCTTTAGACGTAGTGTTTCCCTCTAGACGTAGTGTTCCCTTTAGACGGTGTGTTTCCCTTTAGACGTAGTGTTTCCCTTTAGACGTAGTGTTCCCCTCTAGACCTAGTGTTTCCCTCTAGACGTAGTGTTTCCCTCTAGACCTAGTGTTTCCCTTTAGACGGTGTGTTTCCCTTTAGACGGTGTGTTTCCTTTAGACGTAGTGTTTCCCTCTAGACGTAGTGTTTCCCTTTAGACGTAGTGTTTCCCTTTAGACGGTGTGTTTTCCCTCTAGACGTAGTGTTTCCCTCTAGACCTAGTGTTTCCCTCTAGACGTAGTGTTTCCTCTAGACCTAGTGTTTCCCTCTAGACGTAGTGTTATGGGATGTAAAGAGCTCCCATCATCAGCACAATCTTCGTCTACAATCAGGGAAGTGTTCTGAATCCGAAACCCCTTATCTAGTTCATTCCTGGCCAGTTATGCGAGGTAGAATGAGGATACCGGTGAGAACGCATGGCGAGCAACCCGACAGGGTAAATATTAATTAAATCTTAACTAATAAATTGCCATAATTTTCCCTGATATAACTGTTAAGTATATATAGGTTCCGATTATTATTAGGAGTGCCTTTTGACAGGTGTAATTGAAGAGAAAGAAAAATTAATATCAATTATCTTGTACAAGTGACATAGCAAGTAACAATATGTCCAGGCCATAACATCTATGCTGATAAGCTGCATTTTATTTTATTTACTTTTATGTAGTCTAATAGTGTAGTAAATGTCTACCAATCAATAATTTCGATTGATAGACCATATATATAATTTACTACGCCCCCCAGAATGTGTTGGAAACGATTTGTTGGAATATAAATCATACAATCCACTGTAGACATCATACAGTCCGCTATCGAAATAAATAAGTTAACGTAAGAAATAACTACTATATACATTAATATAAATTAATAAATATATATTAATAAATCCCACGAGTCACTTTCCCCCCCACACCAGTTCCCGTGGCCATGAGGTTGGTATAAGGTCTGTTAAGCAGGCTTGAGTGGTTCAAGGACTACAGGGTGATTACAGACTACACTCTCATAACTACTTGATTGGGTGTTCATTCTCTTTTCAAAGGCTGTCTACTGGTAGTTTTGGTAAAACTTATATATTTTCTGAAGGGTGTTTCATTTAGGTTTGATCTTAGATTGAACTTAGTCTTGAATGCCTTGATTTTTTTTTATTGCTGTTTGTCTCTCTGTCCTTATATTTTTTTTTTATTACAGCTATGGTTCTTAGTTCACAGTTTCTGTAAATAAATTATTTAGTTTTTTTTTGGTTGGTGTCCTAACCTACATCAACAATCTCTGTTCTCTGTGGCTCATTTGGTTACTAAGTTTCCACTTGTGTGTTCCCCTTTTTCGTGTTCCAATCATGTTCCAATTGGTTGGTTGACGTATTCTCCAACACGGTGTCTTGCTGTTTAGGTAGTTTAAACATAGCTCTGAGAAATTTAACAACAGGTGTTGGTAACTATAATTGGTGCCCAGGCCCAGGAAGGTTATTATAGATACCTGGTTATTATATTTACCAACTTGTCCACACACTTAGATCATGAGGATCGAGGGACTCGGGATGTGCAGAGCGCATACAGAAAGGTCCGAGAAGAGTCATCTGTAGGTCGGGTATTTTGGAGGCAGAGCCGAATTGCAGGCGATGAGTCACAATAACGTGGCTGAAGTATGTTGACCAGACCACACACTAGAAGGTGAAGGGACGACGACGTTTCGGTCCGTCCTGGACCATTCTCAAGTTCGACTTGAGAATGGTCCAGGACGGACCGAAACGTCGTCGTCCCTTCACCTCTAGTGTGTGATCTGGTCAACAGAGCGGAATTATCAGGGGAAAGCACCAAGCCATTACGACTATATAGCACTTGGAAGGGGAGTCAGGATAAGGATTTGGGACAGGGCGGGGGAAAGAATAGTGCCCAACCACTTGTGAACGGTCAGGGATTGAACGCCGACCGCATGAAGCGAGACCGTCGCTCTACCGTCCACCCCAAGTGGCTGGGCATTTGGGACCTCTTCCACTTTGCTCCTTGAGTACACAGGTGCTCAGGTTGGTGACGTTGGTGGCTTGCCAGTGAAATTATTGCTTGCGGCTGGTGCCGGCGCCAGTCCTGTTTCATTATAACTGTCAGAACTTTATCTAATTCCTAACTGAGTTTAACTGTTGCCTCGTTTGCTCAGCATCCTTCCGTCAGGACATTGTTCACTTTGAAGGTGACTAAGATGGTAACGTTACGAAAGCATTACGGGTTGAAGTTCAGTTAAGGATGAGTAAGACTGAACTAGTTAGTACACTCCTTCACCCAACCCGTCCTCCTAGTAGAGCGTCGCATTTTGACGTATACTCCACCTAAGGCCACAAACCGTCGTATTAGAAAATGGAAGCGGCTCGCGGAATTGATATTTTGTCCGTTTTTGTTTAGGGTCCTCTGGTAGGTTAGGATAAGGGCACTTTAGTACGACAGTTTCTTGACGTTGGGACACCTTAGGAGGACGGGCTGCTCAGCGACCTAATTGATGACCAAGTGTTTAACGAGCTAGTTATGGAACACCTCATTAGGTCAGCCACTGTCGACCCTTGAGAAGAGAGAGAGAATGGAAAACACGGTTTACAACAGAGAAGAGACACGATATGAGACACGAGAGTAAAGTTAGAGTTATGTGGAGGAAATCTTGCAACAGAGGAAAGATAAAGGCAATCTAGGCGAGCAGCAGAGAAGAATGGGAAGCAAAAATTGCAGTAGGCAAGAGAATTCATAAAGCTTGCATTAGGTGCTAGACTGGCAGACATGAGGTTAACCGCCAAGTATTCTGAGGTATTCTGGTGCCAGTGTATCATGCAACAATTATAACACCCACTTCTTCGCTGAAGAACGGGTTGACCAATTCTTTATGCAATATGAGCCATTAGCAAATAATATGGATTGGCCTCAAGAAGAATGAGTATCAACTCTACGAGGTTATGTTAAAGGCTAGGCTGAGGGGATTTATACAGCACTAACCTCTAGACTTTAGTTTTGACTATGATGATGATGCGAAAAATGCAATTATGAAAGGATATGAGTTAGTCTCTGAAGCCTATAAGCAGAAATATAGATAGCTGGAGTGAAAAGTGATAATAAGTACATGCAAAGAATTTACCAGATAGAAG
>WNGS01005680.1:355636-374923 GCA_020271785.1 Procambarus virginalis
TGAAGCACGGTTATTACTGCCAGTGTTGAAGCATGGTTATTGCTGCCAGTGTTGAAGCATGGTTATTACTGCCAGTGTTGAAGCATGGTTATTACTGCCAGTGTTGAAGCACGGTTATTATGCCAGTGTTGAAGCATGGTTATTACTGCCAGTGTTGAAGCCCGGTTATTACTGCCAGTGTTGAAGCAAGGTTATTACTGCCAGTGTTGAAGCACGGTTATTACTGCCAGTGTTGAAGCATGGTTATTACTGCCAGTGTTGAAGCACGGTTTTTGCTGCCAGTGTTGAAGCACGGTTATTACTGCCAGTGGTGAAGCACGGTTATTGCTGCCAGTGTTGAAGCACGGTTATTACTGCCAGTGTTGAAGCACGTTAATGCTGCCAGTGTTGAAGCACGGTTATTGCTGCCAGTGTTGAAGCACGGTTATTGCTGCCAGTGTTGAAGCACGGTTATTGCTGCCAGTGTTGAAGCACGGTTATTGTGCTAAGTGTTGAAGCACGGTTATTGCTGCCAGTGTTGAAGCACGGTTATTGCTGCCAGTGTTGAAGCACGGTTATTGCTGCCAGTGTTGAAGCATGGTTATGCTGCCAGTGTTGAAGCACGGTTATTGCTGCCAGTGTGAAGCACGGTTATTGCTGCCAGTGTTGAAGCACGGTTATTGCTGCCAGTGTTGAAGCACGGTTATTGCTGCCAGTGTTGAAGCACGGTTATTGCTGCCAGTGTTGAAGCACGGTTATTGCTGCCAGTGTTGAAGCACGGTTATTGCTGCCAGTGTTGAAGCACGGTTATTACTGCCAGTGTTGAAGCATGGTTATTACTGCCAGTGTTGAAGCATGGTTATTGCTGCCAGTGTTGAAGCATGGTTATTACTGCCAGTGTTGAAGCACGGTTATTGCTGCCAGTGTTGAAGCATGGTTATTACTGCCAGTGTTGAAGCACGGTTATTGCTGCCAGTGTTGAAGCATGGTTATTGCTGCCAGTGTTGAAGCACGGTTATTGCTGCCAGTGTTGAAGCACGGTTATTGCTGCCAGTGTTGAAGCATGGTTATTGCTGCCAGTGTTGAAGCATGGTTATTACTGCCAGTGTTGAAGCACGGTTATTACTGCCAGTGTTGAAGCACGGTTATTGCTGCCAGTGTTGAAGCATGGTTATTGCTGCCAGTGTTGAAGCACGGTTATTACTGCCAGTGTTGAAGCATGGTTATTACTGCCAGTGTTGAAGCACGGTTATTGCTGCCAGTGTTGAAGCACGGTTATTGCTGCCAGTGTTGAAGCACGGTTATTGCTGCCAGTGTTGAAGCACGGTTATTGCTGCCAGTGTTGAAGCACGGTTATTGCTGCCAGTGTTGAAGCATGGTTATTGCTGCCAGTGTTGAAGCACGGTTATTACTGCCAGTGTTGAAGCACGGTTATTGCTGCCAGTGTTGAAGCACGGTTATTGCTGCCAGTGTTGAAGCACGGTTATTACTGCCAGTGTTGAAGCACGGTTATTACTGCCAGTGTTGAAGCACGGTTATTGCTGCCAGTGTTGAAGCACGGTTATTACTGCCAGTGTTGAAGCATGGTTATTACTGCCAGTGTTGAAGCACGGTTATTGCTGCCAGTGTTGAAGCATGGTTATTGCTGCCAGTGTTGAAGCATGGTTATTGCTGCCAGTGTTGAAGCATGGTTATTGCTGCCAGTGTTGAAGCATGGTTATTACTGCCAGTGTTGAAGCATGGTTATTGCTGCCAGTGTTGAAGCATGGTTATTGCTGCCAGTGTTGAAGCACGGTTATTGCTGCCAGTGTTGAAGCACGGTTATTACTGCCAGTGTTGAAGCACGGTTATTACTGCCAGTGTTGAAGCACGGTTATTACTGCCAGTGTTGAAGCATGGTTATTGCTGCCAGTGTTGAAGCATGGTTATTACTGCCAGTGTTGAAGCATGGTTATTGCTGCCAGTGTTGAAGCATGGTTATTGCTGCCAGTGTTGAAGCACGGTTATTGCTGCCAGTGTTGAAGCACGGTTATTACTGCCAGTGTTGAAGCATGGTTATTACTGCCAGTGTTGAAGCACGGTTATTGCTGCCAGTGTTGAAGCACGGTTATTGCTGCCAGTGTTGAAGCATGGTTATTGCTGCCAGTGTTGAAGCACGGTTATTGCTGCCAGTGTTGAAGCACGGTTATTGCTGCCAGTGTTGAAGCACGGTTATTGCTGCCAGTGTTGAAGCACGGTTATTGCTGCCAGTGTTGAAGCATGGTTATTACTGCCAGTGTTGAAGCACGGTTATTGCTGCCAGTGTTGAAGCACGGTTATTGCTGCCAGTGTTGAAGCATGGTTATTGCTGCCAGTGTTGAAGCATGGTTATTACTGCCAGTGTTGAAGCATGGTTATTGCTGCCAGTGTTGAAGCATGGTTATTACTGCCAGTGTTGAAGCACGGTTATTGCTGCCAGTGTTGAAGCATGGTTATTACTGCCAGTGTTGAAGCATGGTTATTACTGCCAGTGTTGAAGCATGGTTATTGCTGCCAGTGTTGAAGCACGGTTATTACTGCCAGTGTTGAAGCACGGTTATTGCTGCCAGTGTTGAAGCACGGTTATTACTGCCAGTGTTGAAGCATGGTTATTGCTGCCAGTGTTGAAGCATGGTTATTACTGCCAGTGTTGAAGCACGGTTATTGCTGCCAGTGTTGAAGCACGGTTATTACTGCCAGTGTTGAAGCACGGTTATTACTGCCAGTGTTGAAGCATGGTTATTACTGCCAGTGTTGAAGCACGGTTATTGCTGCCAGTGTTGAAGCACGGTTATTGCTGCCAGTGTTGAAGCATGGTTATTGCTGCCAGTGTTGAAGCATGGTTATTACTGCCAGTGTTGAAGCATGGTTATTACTGCCAGTGTTGAAGCATGGTTATTACTGCCAGTGTTGAAGCATGGTTATTGCTGCCAGTGTTGAAGTGTTGAAGCACGGTTATTGCTGCCAGTGTTGAAGCACGGTTATTACTGCCAGTGTTGAAGCACGGTTATTGCTGCCAGTGTTGAAGCATGGTTATTGCTGCCAGTGTTGAAGCACGGTTATTGCTGCCAGTGTTGAAGCATGGTTATTACTGCCAGTGTTGAAGCACGGTTATTGCTGCCAGTGTTGAAGCATGGTTATTGCTGCCAGTGTTGAAGCATGGTTATTACTGCCAGTGTTGAAGCACGGTTATTGCTGCCAGTGTTGAAGCACGGTTATTGCTGCCAGTGTTGAAGCATGGTTATTGCTGCCAGTGTTGAAGCATGGTTATTACTGCCAGTGTTGAAGCATGGTTATTACTGCCAGTGTTGAAGCATGGTTATTACTGCCAGTGTTGAAGCACGGTTATTGCTGCCAGTGTTGAAGCATGGTTATTGCTGCCAGTGTTGAAGCACGGTTATTGCTGCCAGTGTTGAAGCACGGTTATTACTGCCAGTGTTGAAGCATGGTTATTACTGCCAGTGTTGAAGCACGGTTATTACTGCCAGTGTTGAAGCACGGTTATTACTGCCAGTGTTGAAGCACGGTTATTACTGCCAGTGTTGAAGCATGGTTATTGCTGCCAGTGTTGAAGCACGGTTATTGCTGCCAGTGTTGAAGCATGGTTATTGCTGCCAGTGTTGAAGCACGGTTATTACTGCCAGTGTTGAAGCACGGTTATTGCTGCCAGTGTTGAAGCACGGTTATTACTGCCAGTGTTGAAGCACGGTTATTACTGCCAGTGTTGAAGCACGGTTATTACTGCCAGTGTTGAAGCACGGTTATTGCTGCCAGTGTTGAAGCACGGTTATTACTGCCAGTGTTGAAGCACGGTTATTACTGCCAGTGTTGAAGCATGGTTATTACTGCCAGTGTTGAAGCACGGTTATTACTGCCAGTGTTGAAGCACGGTTATTACTGCCAGTGTTGAAGCACGGTTATTGCTGCCAGTGTTGAAGCACGGTTATTACTGCCAGTGTTGAAGCACGGTTATTACTGCCAGTGTTGAAGCACGGTTATTACTGCCAGTGTTGAAGCACGGTTATTACTGCCAGTGTTGAAGCATGGTTATTACTGCCAGTGTTGAAGCACGGTTATTACTGCCAGTGTTGAAGCATGGTTATTACTGCCAGTGTTGAAGCATGGTTATTGCTGCCAGTGTTGAAGCATGGTTATTACTGCCAGTGTTGAAGCACGGTTATTGCTGCCAGTGTTGAAGCATGGTTATTACTGCCAGTGTTGAAGCACGGTTATTACTGCCAGTGTTGAAGCACGGTTATTACTGCCAGTGTTGAAGCATGGTTATTACTGCCAGTGTTGAAGCATGGTTATTGCTGCCAGTGTTGAAGCACGGTTATTGCTGCCAGTGTTGAAGCACGGTTATTGCTGCCAGTGTTGAAGCATGGTTATTGCTGCCAGTGTTGAAGCACGGTTATTGCTGCCAGTGTTGAAGCACGGTTATTACTGCCAGTGTTGAAGCACGGTTATTACTGCCAGTGTTGAAGCACGGTTATTACTGCCAGTGTTGAAGCACGGTTATTACTGCCAGTGTTGAAGCACGGTTATTACTGCCAGTGTTGAAGCACGGTTATTGCTGCCAGTGTTGAAGCATGGTTATTGCTGCCAGTGTTGAAGCACGGTTATTACTGCCAGTGTTGAAGCACGGTTATTACTGCCAGTGTTGAAGCACGGTTATTGCTGCCAGTGTTGAAGCATGGTTATTACTGCCAGTGTTGAAGCACGGTTATTGCTGCCAGTGTTGAAGCATGGTTATTGCTGCCAGTGTTGAAGCATGGTTATAGCTGCCAGTGTTGAAGCATGGTTATTGCTGCCAGTGTTGAAGCATGGTTATTACTGCCAGTGTTGAAGCATGGTTATTACTGCCAGTGTTGAAGCACGGTTATTGCTGCCAGTGTTGAAGCATGGTTATTACTGCCAGTGTTGAAGCATGGTTATTACTGCCAGTGTTGAAGCATGGTTATTGCTGCCAGTGTTGAAGCACGGTTATTGCTGCCAGTGTTGAAGCATGGTTATTACTGCCAGTGTTGAAGCATGGTTATTGCTGCCAGTGTTGAAGCATGGTTATTACTGCCAGTGTTGAAGCACGGTTATTGCTGCCAGTGTTGAAGCATGGTTATTACTGCCAGTGTTGAAGCATGGTTATTACTGCCAGTGTTGAAGCATGGTTATTGCTGCCAGTGTTGAAGCATGGTTATTACTGCCAGTGTTGAAGCATGGTTATTGCTGCCAGTGTTGAAGCATGGTTATTACTGCCAGTGTTGAAGCATGGTTATTGCTGCCAGTGTTGAAGCATGGTTATTTCTGCCAGTGTTGAAGCACGGTTATTGCTGCCAGTGTTGAAGCATGGTTATTACTGCCAGTGTTGAAGCATGGTTATTACTGCCAGTGTTGAAGCATGGTTATTGCTGCCAGTGTTGAAGCACGGTTATTACTGCCAGTGTTGAAGCACGGTTATTGCTGCCAGTGTTGAAGCACGGTTATTACTGCCAGTGTTGAAGCATGGTTATTGCTGCCAGTGTTGAAGCATGGTTATTACTGCCAGTGTTGAAGCACGGTTATTGCTGCCAGTGTTGAAGCATGGTTATTGCTGCCAGTGTTGAAGCATGGTTATTACTGCCAGTGTTGAAGCACGGTTATTGCTGCCAGTGTTGAAGCACGGTTATTGCTGCCAGTGTTGAAGCATGGTTATTGCTGCCAGTGTTGAAGCATGGTTATTACTGCCAGTGTTGAAGCATGGTTATTACTGCCAGTGTTGAAGCATGGTTATTACTGCCAGTGTTGAAGCACGGTTATTGCTGCCAGTGTTGAAGCATGGTTATTGCTGCCAGTGTTGAAGCACGGTTATTGCTGCCAGTGTTGAAGCACGGTTATTACTGCCAGTGTTGAAGCATGGTTATTACTGCCAGTGTTGAAGCACGGTTATTACTGCCAGTGTTGAAGCACGGTTATTACTGCCAGTGTTGAAGCACGGTTATTACTGCCAGTGTTGAAGCATGGTTATTGCTGCCAGTGTTGAAGCACGGTTATTGCTGCCAGTGTTGAAGCACGGTTATTGCTGCCAGTGTTGAAGCACGGTTATTACTGCCAGTGTTGAAGCACGGTTATTACTGCCAGTGTTGAAGCATGGTTATTACTGCCAGTGTTGAAGCACGGTTATTGCTGCCAGTGTTGAAGCACGGTTATTGCTGCCAGTGTTGAAGCATGGTTATTGCTGCCAGTGTTGAAGCACGGTTATTGCTGCCAGTGTTGAAGCACGGTTATTGCTGCCAGTGTTGAAGCACGGTTATTGCTGCCAGTGTTGAAGCACGGTTATTGCTGCCAGTGTTGAAGCATGGTTATTACTGCCAGTGTTGAAGCACGGTTATTGCTGCCAGTGTTGAAGCACGGTTATTGCTGCCAGTGTTGAAGCATGGTTATTGCTGCCAGTGTTGAAGCATGGTTATTACTGCCAGTGTTGAAGCATGGTTATTGCTGCCAGTGTTGAAGCATGGTTATTACTGCCAGTGTTGAAGCACGGTTATTGCTGCCAGTGTTGAAGCATGGTTATTACTGCCAGTGTTGAAGCATGGTTATTACTGCCAGTGTTGAAGCATGGTTATTGCTGCCAGTGTTGAAGCATGGTTATTACTGCCAGTGTTGAAGCACGGTTATTGCTGCCAGTGTTGAAGCACGGTTATTACTGCCAGTGTTGAAGCATGGTTATTGCTGCCAGTGTTGAAGCATGGTTATTACTGCCAGTGTTGAAGCACGGTTATTGCTGCCAGTGTTGAAGCACGGTTATTACTGCCAGTGTTGAAGCACGGTTATTACTGCCAGTGTTGAAGCATGGTTATTACTGCCAGTGTTGAAGCACGGTTATTGCTGCCAGTGTTGAAGCACGGTTATTGCTGCCAGTGTTGAAGCATGGTTATTGCTGCCAGTGTTGAAGCATGGTTATTACTGCCAGTGTTGAAGCATGGTTATTACTGCCAGTGTTGAAGCATGGTTATTACTGCCAGTGTTGAAGCATGGTTATTGCTGCCAGTGTTGAAGTGTTGAAGCACGGTTATTGCTGCCAGTGTTGAAGCACGGTTATTACTGCCAGTGTTGAAGCACGGTTATTGCTGCCAGTGTTGAAGCATGGTTATTGCTGCCAGTGTTGAAGCACGGTTATTGCTGCCAGTGTTGAAGCATGGTTATTACTGCCAGTGTTGAAGCACGGTTATTGCTGCCAGTGTTGAAGCATGGTTATTACTGCCAGTGTTGAAGCACGGTTATTGCTGCCAGTGTTGAAGCATGGTTATTGCTGCCAGTGTTGAAGCATGGTTATTACTGCCAGTGTTGAAGCACGGTTATTGCTGCCAGTGTTGAAGCACGGTTATTGCTGCCAGTGTTGAAGCATGGTTATTGCTGCCAGTGTTGAAGCATGGTTATTACTGCCAGTGTTGAAGCACGGTTATTACTGCCAGTGTTGAAGCATGGTTATTACTGCCAGTGTTGAAGCACGGTTATTGCTGCCTGCCAGTGTTGAAGCATGGTTATTGCTGCCAGTGTTGAAGCACGGTTATTGCTGCCAGTGTTGAAGCACGGTTATTACTGCCAGTGTTGAAGCATGGTTATTACTGCCAGTGTTGAAGCACGGTTATTACTGCCAGTGTTGAAGCACGGTTATTACTGCCAGTGTTGAAGCACGGTTATTACTGCCAGTGTTGAAGCATGGTTATTGCTGCCAGTGTTGAAGCACGGTTATTGCTGCCAGTGTTGAAGCATGGTTATTGCTGCCAGTGTTGAAGCACGGTTATTACTGCCAGTGTTGAAGCACGGTTATTGCTGCCAGTGTTGAAGCACGGTTATTACTGCCAGTGTTGAAGCACGGTTATTACTGCCAGTGTTGAAGCACGGTTATTACTGCCAGTGTTGAAGCACGGTTATTGCTGCCAGTGTTGAAGCACGGTTATTACTGCCAGTGTTGAAGCACGGTTATTACTGCCAGTGTTGAAGCATGGTTATTACTGCCAGTGTTGAAGCACGGTTATTGCTGCCAGTGTTGAAGCATGGTTATTACTGCCAGTGTTGAAGCACGGTTATTGCTGCCAGTGTTGAAGCATGGTTATTACTGCCAGTGTTGAAGCACGGTTATTACTGCCAGTGTTGAAGCACGGTTATTACTGCCAGTGTTGAAGCATGGTTATTACTGCCAGTGTTGAAGCACGGTTATTGCTGCCAGTGTTGAAGCACGGTTATTGCTGCCAGTGTTGAAGCACGGTTATTGCTGCCAGTGTTGAAGCATGGTTATTGCTGCCAGTGTTGAAGCACGGTTATTGCTGCCAGTGTTGAAGCACGGTTATTACTGCCAGTGTTGAAGCACGGTTATTACTGCCAGTGTTGAAGCACGGTTATTACTGCCAGTGTTGAAGCACGGTTATTACTGCCAGTGTTGAAGCACGGTTATTACTGCCAGTGTTGAAGCACGGTTATTGCTGCCAGTGTTGAAGCACGGTTATTGCTGCCAGTGTTGAAGCACGGTTATTACTGCCAGTGTTGAAGCACGGTTATTACTGCCAGTGTTGAAGCACGGTTATTGCTGCCAGTGTTGAAGCACGGTTATTACTGCCAGTGTTGAAGCACGGTTATTGCTGCCAGTGTTGAAGCACGGTTATTGCTGCCAGTGTTGAAGCATGGTTATTGCTGCCAGTGTTGAAGCATGGTTATTACTGCCAGTGTTGAAGCACGGTTATTGCTGCCAGTGTTGAAGCACGGTTATTACTGCCAGTGTTGAAGCACGGTTATTGCTGCCAGTGTTGAAGCACGGTTATTACTGCCAGTGTTGAAGCACGGTTATTGCTGCCAGTGTTGAAGCATGGTTATTACTGCCAGTGTTGAAGCATGGTTATTACTGCCAGTGTTGAAGCACGGTTATTGCTGCCAGTGTTGAAGCACGGTTATTACTGCCAGTGTTGAAGCACGGTTATTGCTGCCAGTGTTGAAGCACGGTTATTACTGCCAGTGTTGAAGCACGGTTATTGCTGCCAGTGTTGAAGCACGGTTATTACTGCCAGTGTTGAAGCACGGTTATTGCTGCCAGTGTTGAAGCACGGTTATTACTGCCAGTGTTGAAGCACGGTTATTACTGCCAGTGTTGAAGCATGGTTATTGCTGCCAGTGTTGAAGCACGGTTATTACTGCCAGTGTTGAAGCACGGTTATTACTGCCAGTGTTGAAGCACGGTTATTACTGCCAGTGTTGAAGCACGGTTATTGCTGCCAGTGTTGAAGCACGGTTATTACTGCCAGTGTTGAAGCACGGTTATTGCTGCCAGTGTTGAAGCACGGTTATTACTGCCAGTGTTGAAGCACGGTTATTACTGCCAGTGTTGAAGCACGGTTATTGCTGCCAGTGTTGAAGCACGGTTATTGCTGCCAGTGTTGAAGCACGGTTATTACTGCCAGTGTTGAAGCACGGTTATTACTGCCAGTGTTGAAGCACGGTTATTACTGCCAGTGTTGAAGCACGGTTATTACTGCCAGTGTTGAAGCACGGTTATTACTGCCAGTGTTGAAGCACGGTTATTACTGCCAGTGTTGAAGCACGGTTATTACTGCCAGTGTTGAAGCACGGTTATTACTGCCAGTGTTGAAGCACGGTTATTACTGCCAGTGTTGAAGCACGGTTATTACTGCCAGTGTTGAAGCACGGTTATTACTGCCAGTGTTGAAGCACGGTTATTACTGCCAGTGTTGAAGCACGGTTATTACTGCCAGTGTTGAAGCACGGTTATTACTGCCAGTGTTGAAGCACGGTTATTACTGCCAGTGTTGAAGCACGGTTATTACTGCCAGTGTTGAAGCACGGTTATTACTGCCAGTGTTGAAGCACGGTTATTACTGCCAGTGTTGAAGCACGGTTATTACTGCCAGTGTTGAAGCACGGTTATTACTGCCAGTGTTGAAGCACGGTTATTACTGCCAGTGTTGAAGCACGGTTATTACTGCCAGTGTTGAAGCACGGTTATTACTGCCAGTGTTGAAGCACGGTTATTACTGCCAGTGTTGAAGCACGGTTATTACTGCCAGTGTTGAAGCACGGTTATTACTGCCAGTGTTGAAGCACGGTTATTACTGCCAGTGTTGAAGCACGGTTATTACTGCCAGTGTTGAAGCACGGTTATTACTGCCAGTGTTGAAGCACGGTTATTACTGCCAGTGTTGAAGCACGGTTATTACTGCCAGTGTTGAAGCACGGTTATTACTGCCAGTGTTGAAGCACGGTTATTGCTGCCAGTGTTGAAGCACGGTTATTACTGCCAGTGTTGAAGCACGGTTATTACTGCCAGTGTTGAAGCACGGTTATTACTGCCAGTGTTGAAGCACGGTTATTACTGCCAGTGTTGAAGCACGGTTATTACTGCCAGTGTTGAAGCACGGTTATTACTGCCAGTGTTGAAGCACGGTTATTACTGCCAGTGTTGAAGCACGGTTATTACTGCCAGTGTTGAAGCACGGTTATTACTGCCAGTGTTGAAGCACGGTTATTACTGCCAGTGTTGAAGCACGGTTATTACTGCCAGTGTTGAAGCACGGTTATTACTGCCAGTGTTGAAGCACGGTTATTACTGCCAGTGTTGAAGCACGGTTATTACTGCCAGTGTTGAAGCACGGTTATTGCTGCCAGTGTTGAAGCACGGTTATTACTGCCAGTGTTGAAGCACGGTTATTACTGCCAGTGTTGAAGCACGGTTATTACTGCCAGTGTTGAAGCACGGTTATTACTGCCAGTGTTGAAGCACGGTTATTACTGCCAGTGTTGAAGCATGGTTATTGCTGCCAGTGTTGAAGCACGGTTATTACTGCCAGTGTTGAAGCACGGTTATTACTGCCAGTGTTGAAGCACGGTTATTACTGCCAGTGTTGAAGCACGGTTATTGCTGCCAGTGTTGAAGCACGGTTATTACTGCCAGTGTTGAAGCACGGTTATTGCTGCCAGTGTTGAAGCACGGTTATTACTGCCAGTGTTGAAGCACGGTTATTACTGCCAGTGTTGAAGCACGGTTATTACTGCCAGTGTTGAAGCACGGTTATTACTGCCAGTGTTGAAGCACGGTTATTACTGCCAGTGTTGAAGCACGGTTATTACTGCCAGTGTTGAAGCACGGTTATTACTGCCAGTGTTGAAGCACGGTTATTACTGCCAGTGTTGAAGCACGGTTATTACTGCCAGTGTTGAAGCATGGTTATTGCTGCCAGTGTTGAAGCATGGTTATTACTGCCAGTGTTGAAGCATGGTTATTACTGCCAGTGTTGAAGCACGGTTATTACTGCCAGTGTTGAAGCACGGTTATTGCTGCCAGTGTTGAAGCATGGTTATTACTGCCAGTGTTGAAGCACGGTTATTGCTGCCAGTGTTGAAGCACGGTTATTGCTGCCAGTGTTGAAGCACGGTTATTGCTGCCAGTGTTGAAGCACGGTTATTGCTGCCAGTGTTGAAGCACGGTTATTACTGCCAGTGTTGAAGCACGGTTATTACTGCCAGTGTTGAAGCATGGTTATTACTGCCAGTGTTGAAGCACGGTTATTGCTGCCAGTGTTGAAGCATGGTTATTACTGCCAGTGTTGAAGCACGGTTATTACTGCCAGTGTTGAAGCACGGTTATTGCTGACAAGTGTTGAAGCATGGTTATTACTGCCAGTGTTGAAGCATGGTTATTACTGCCAGTGTTGAAGCATGGTTATTGCTGCCAGTGTTGAAACACGGTTATTACTAAATTCACCAGCTATAACATTGGGAATTTCTCTTAATACATCAGTCTCTGTACTGTGAACATCATAAAAACATTTCCCCTTGAACCAACTTAATTATCAGTACTAAAATAGATTAAATACAAACCCTCTTTCCACTTCTTGATAAAACGTATCTGGAGAACAGCCGGTGTAGGAGGGAGAGGACAGAGGCAGACGCCATATTAATTTAACGTAACAACAAGTCTCGCTTGAACTCCAAGACGCTGCTCAATTTTCCCTCTAGACGTAGTGTTTCCCTCTAGACGTAGTGTTTCCCTTTAGACGTAGTGTTTCCCTTTAGACGTAGTGTTTCCCTCTAGACGTAGTGTTTCCCTTTAGACGGTGTGTTTCCCTTTAGACGTAGTGTTTCCTTTAGACGTAGTGTTTCCCTCTAGACCTAGTGTTTCCCTCTAGACGTAGTGTTTCCCTCTAGACCTAGTGTTTCCCTTTAGACGTGTGTTTCCCTTTAGACGGTGTGTTTCCCTTTAGACGTAGTGTTTCCCTCTAGACGTAGTGTTTCCCTTTAGACGTAGTGTTTCCCTTTAGACGGTGTGTTTCCCTCTAGACGTAGTGTTTCCCTCTAGACCTAGTGTTTCCCTCTAGACGTAGTGTTTCCCTCTAGACCTAGTGTTTCCCTCTAGACGTAGTGTTATGGGATGTAAAGAGCTCCCATCATCAGCACAATCTTCGTCTACAATCAGGGAAGTGTTCTGAATCCGAAACCCCTTATCTAGTTCATTCCTGGCCAGTTATGCGAGGTAGAATGAGGATACCGGTGAGAACGCATGGCGAGCAACCCGACAGGGTAAATATTAATTAAATCTTAACTAATAAATTGCCATAATTTTCCCTGATATAACTGTTAAGTATATATAGGTTCCGATTATTATTAGGAGTGCCTTTTGACAGGTGTAATTGAAGAGAAAGAAAAATTAATATCAATTATCTTGTACAAGTGACATAGCAAGTAACAATATGTCCAGGCCATAACATCTATGCTGATAAGCTGCATTTTATTTTATTTACTTTTATGTAGTCTTAATAGTGTAGTAAATGTCTACCAATCAATAATTTCGATTGATAGACCATATATATAATTTACTACGCCCCCCAGAATGTGTTGGAAACGATTTGTTGGAATATAAATCATACAATCCACTGTAGACATCATACAGTCCGCTATCGAAATAAATAAGTTAACGTAAGAAATAAACTACTATATACATTAATATAAATTAATAAATATATATTAATAAATCCCACGAGTCACTTTCCCCCCCACACCAGTTCCCGTGGCCATGAGGTTGGTATAAGGTCTGTTAAGCAGGCTTGAGTGGTTCAAGGACTACAGGGTGATTACAGACTACACTCTCATAACTACTTGATTGGGTGGTTCATTCTCTTTTCAAAGGCTGTCTACTGGTAGTTTTGGTAAAACTTATATATTTTCTGAAGGGTGTTTCATTTAGGTTTGATCTTAGATTGAACTTAGTCTTGAATGCCTTGATTTTTTTTTATTGCTGTTTGTCTCTCTGTCCTTATATTTTTTTTTTATTACAGCTATGGTTCCTTAGTTCACAGTTTTCTGTAAATAAATTATTTAGTTTTTTTTTTTGGTTGGTGTCCTAACCTACATCAACCAATCTCTGTTCTCTGTGGCTCATTTGGTTACTAAGTTTCCACTTGTGTGTTCCCCTTTTTCGTGTTCCAATCATGTTCCAATTGGTTGGTTGACGTATTCTCCAACACGGTGTCTTGCTGTTTAGGTAGTTTAAACATAGCTCTGAGAAATTTAACAACAGGTGTTGGTAACTATAATTGGTGCCCAGGCCCAGGAAGGTTATTATAGATACCTGGTTATTATATTTACCAACTTGTCCACACACTTAGATCATGAGGATCGAGGGACTCGGGATGTGCAGAGCGCATACAGAAAGGTCCGAGAAGAGTCATCTGTAGGTCGGGTATTTTGGAGGCAGAGCCGAATTGCAGGCGATGAGTCACAATAACGTGGCTGAAGTATGTTGACCAGACCACACACTAGAAGGTGAAGGGACGACGACGTTTCGGTCCGTCCTGGACCATTCTCAAGTTCGACTTGAGAATGGTCCAGGACGGACCGAAACGTCGTCGTCCCTTCACCTTCTAGTGTGTGATCTGGTCAACAGAGCGGAATTATCAGGGGAAAGCACCAAGCCATTACGACTATATAGCACTTGGAAGGGGAGTCAGGATAAGGATTTGGGACAGGGCGGGGGGAAAGAATAGTGCCCAACCACTTGTGAACGGTCAGGGATTGAACGCCGACCTGCATGAAGCGAGACCGTCGCTCTACCGTCCACCCCCAAGTGGCTGGGCATTTGGGACCTCTTCCACTTTGCTCCTTGAGTACACAGGTGCTCAGGTTGGTGACGTTGGTGGCTTGCCAGTGAAATTATTGCTTGCGGCTGGTGCCGGCGCCAGTCCTGTTTCATTATAACTGTCAGAACTTTATCTAATTCCTAACTGAGTTTAACTGTTGCCTCGTTTCCTCAGCATCCTTCCGTCAGGACATTGTTCACTTTGAAGGTGACTAAGATGGTAACGTTACGAAAGCATTACGGGTTGAAGTTCAGTTAAGGATGAGTAAGACTGAACTAGTTAGTACACTCCTTCACCCAACCCGTCCTCCTAGTAGAGCGTCGCATTTTGACGTATACTCCACCTAAGGCCACAAACCGTCGTATTAGAAAATGGAAGCGGCTCGCGGAATTGATATTTTGTCCCGTTTTCTGTTTAGGGTCCTCTGGTAGGTTAGGATAAGGGCACTTTAGTACGACAGTTTCTTGACGTTGGGACACCTTAGGAGGACGGGCTGCTCAGCGACCTAATTGATGACCAAGTGTTTAACGAGCTAGTTATGGAACACCTCATTAGGTCAGCCACTGTCGACCCTTGAGAAGAGAGAGAATGGAAAACACGGTTTACAACAGAGAAGAGACACGATATGAGACACGAGAGTAAAGTTAGAGTTATGTGGAGGAAATCTTGCAACAGAGGAAAGATAAAGGCAATCTAGGCGAGCAGCAGAGAAGAATGGGAAGCAAAAATTGCAGTAGGCAAGAGAATTCATAAAGCTTGCATTAGGTGCTAGACTGGCAGACATGAGGTTAACCGCCAAGTATTCTGAGGTATTCTGGTGCCAGTGTATCATGCAACAATTTATAACACCCACTTCTTCGCTGAAGAACGGGTTGACCAATTCTTTATGCAATATGAGCCATTAGCAAATAATATGGATTGGCCTCAAGAAGAATGAGTATCAACTCTACGAGGTTATGTTAAAGGCTAGGCTGAGGGGATTTATACAGCACTAACCTCTAGACTTTAGTTTTGACTATGATGATGATGCGAAAAATGCAATTATGAAAGGATATGAGTTAGTCTCTGAAGCCTATAAGCAGAAATATAGATAGCTGGAGTGAAAAGTGATAATAAGTACATGCAAAGAATTTACCAGATAGAAGCCTCAGCTGATTGATAAAAGGCAGAACTTTGCCAAAGTGACTTCCTTTGAAATACTTCATAACTTTATGCTAATGGGAAAACTGTATATTAGGACTTCCTTCAGACTTTAGTATTTACTAAAGTGACGAAGGTATCTTGGACATGCACCCGTTTTCTTTAAGGGCTGACGAACATGAACTACTTCATAAGCCATTTGCTAGAGGTAATATCTGTAGGCAGCTCGAATTCTATTCACAAGATTCCCACCTAAGAATGGGCCTCATACGTCTCGGACCGTCTCCCTCACAGGTCAATGCCACAGGAAAGGTTCCACTGGCCTAATTGTACCGAGTGTCACGGAAGAAAAGCAACCCTGACAGCGAGTACATAAAAATATTTTGTGAATATTGAATATTGCCCGAGGCCAGACCCCGAGCATAAAACTTTTTATGCTTTGCACCTGAAGTAAGGCCAAGTGCCTTAGTCTTAAATGAAAGAACAGTCTACTTCGAGAATAAGGATTCATGAACATATATATATTGGTTTCACAGGAATGTCCCCAGCAACCAGGGGCCAGATTCACGAAGCAGTTACGCAAGCACTTACGAGCCTGCTCATCCTTTCTCAATCTTTGGCGGCTTTGTTTACAACTGTTAAACGGGTAATGAGCTCCGAGACACCAGGAGGCTGTTTATAAAAATAACAACAGTTAATTGAGAAGTCTTCATGTTTGTAAACTGTTTAATAAATATAACCAAAGCCGTCAAAGATTGAGGAAAGATGTACACGTTCGTAAGTACTTGCGTAACTGCTTCCTGAATCTGGGCCTAGAGCCGTTGGCTGTCATTCTGTCAGCGATCAGCTGCCGACGTCGTTCGTAGGGTTTAATCGTTTCTTGTCTGTAAGCCGTGTCACTGAATGGCACGAAATGGCAGTTAAGTCACGATTCTCAAGAGACACTGGTGCTTCGCAGTGCTTGATACTTGAGTGTGTGCTTCCGTTCTCTCAAGATCAAAAGGAATTCTTGACACACAGGGTATATCACCTCAAAGTCTATCACATAAGCTGTTGCATAAGATACAATGGCATCTGGTTTAACTACAGGGAACGTGGAAGTTATGCTAAGTCCTGGTCTTCCCACAGCAAATGTTTCTCTATTTGGGTAACGATCTAACTGGAGCTAGAATAGTACCACAGTTTGCACCTAATCTCACTTTGAATAATTATGTGTGCAGGCAGACTGTGCTCCAGTAGTATACTCAGCTGTAGGCAGACTGAGGCTCAGTGTATACTAGCCTGTGTAGGCAGACTGAGGCTCAGTAGTATACTCAGCCTGTGGTGTAGGCGATGAGGCTCCAGTAGTATACTCAGCTGTGGTGTAGGCAGACTGAGGCTCCATAGTATACTCAGCCTGTGGTGTAGGCAGACTGAGGCTCCAGTAGTATACTCAGCCTGTGGTGTAGGCTACANCTATTGGGAAGTAAGTGCTGCACTATTGGGAAGTAAGTGCTGCACTATTGGGAAGTAAGTACTGCACTATTGGGAAGTAAGTGCTGCACTATTGGGAAGTAAGTGCTGCACTATTGGGAAGTAAGTGCTGCACTATTGGGAAGTAAGTACTGCACTATTGGGAAGTAAGTGCTGCACTATTGGGAAGTAAGTGCTGCACTATTGGGAAGTAAGTGCTGCACTATTGGGAAGTAAGTACTGCACTATTGGAAGTAAGTACTGCACTATTGGGAAGTAAGTACTGCACAATTGGGAAGTACTGCACTATTGGGAAGTAAGTGCTGCACTATTGGGAAGTAAGTACTGCACTCTTGGGAAGTAAGTGCTGCACTATTGGGAAGTAAGTACTGCACTATTGGGAAGTAAGTGCTGCACTATTGGGAAGTAAGTACTGCACTATTGGAAGTAAGTGCTGTACTATTGGGAAGTAAGTGCTGCACTATTGGGAAGTAAGTGCTGCACTATTGGGAAATAAGTGCTGCACTATTGGATAGTAAGTACTGCACTATTGGGAAGTAAGTGCTGCACTATTGGGAAGTAACTACTGCACTATAGCGAAGTAAGTGCTGCACTATTGGGAAGTAAGTGCTGCACTATTGGGAAGTAAGTGCTGCACTATTGGATAGTAAGTGCTGCACTATTGGGAAGTAAGTGCTGCACTATTGGGAAGTAAGTACTGCACTATTGGGAAGTAAGTGCTGCACTATTGGGAAGTAAGTGCTGCACTATTGGATAGTAAGTACTGCACTATTGGGAAGTAAGTGCTGCACTATTGGGAAGTAAGTGCTGCACTATTGGGAAGTAAGTGCTGCACTATTGGGAAGTAAGTACTGCACTATTGGGAAGTAAGTGCTGCACTATTGGGAAGTAAGTACTGCACTATTGGGAAGTAAGTACTGCACTATTGGGAAGTAAGTACTGCACTATTGGGAAGTAAGTACTGCACTATTGGGAAGTAAGTACTGCACTATTGGGAAGTAAGTAATGCACTATTGGGAAGTAACTACTGCACTATAGCGAAGTAAGTGCTGCACTATTGGGAAGTAAGTGCTGCACTATTGGGAAGTAAGTGCTGCACTATTGGGAAGTAAGTGCTGCACTATTGGGAAGTAACTACTGCACTATAGCGAAGTAAGTGCTGCACTATTGGGAAGTAAGTGCTGCACTATTGGGAAGTAAGTGCTGCACTATTGGGAAGTAAGTGCTGCACTATTGGGAAGTAAGTGCTGCACTATTGGGAAGTAAGTGCTGCCCTATTGGGAAGTAAGTGCTGCACTATTGGGAAGTAAGTACTGCACTATTGGGAAGTAAGTGCTGCACTATTGGGAAGTAAGTGCTGCACTATCGGGAAGTAAGTGCTGCACTATTGGGAAGTAAGTGCTGCACTATTGGGAAGTAAGTGCTGCACTATTGGGAAGTAAGTACTGCACTATTGGGAAGTAAGTACTGCACTATTGGGAAGTAAGTGCTGCACTATTGGGAAGTAAGTGCTGCACTATTGGGAAGTAAGTGCTGCACTATTGGGAAGTAAGTACTGCACTATTGGGAAGTAAGTGCTGCACTATTGGGAAGTAAGTGCTGCACTATTGGGAAGTAAGTGCTGCACTATTGGGAAGTAAGTGCTGCACTATTGGGAAGTAAGTACTGCACTATTGGGAAGTAAGTACTGCACTATTGGGAAGTAAGTGCTGCACTATTGGGAAGTAAGTGCTGCACTATTGGGAAGTAAGTACTGCACTATTGGGAAGTAAGTACTGCACTATTGGGAAGTAAGTGCTGCACTATTGGGAAGTAAGTGCTGCACTATTGGGAAGTAAGTGCTGCACTATTGGGAAGTAAGTACTGCACTATTTGGAAGTAAGTGCTGCACTATTGGGAAGTAAGTGCTGCACTATTGGGAAGTAAGTACTGCACTATTGGGAAGTAAGTGCTGCACTATTGGGAAGTAAGTGCTGCACTATTGGGAAGTAAGTACTGCACTATTGGGAAGTAAGTGCTGCACTATTGGGAAGTAAGTGCTGTACTATTGGGAAGTAAGTGCTGCACTATTGGGAAGTAAGTGCTGCACTATTGGGAAGTAAGTGCTGCACTATAGGGAAGTAAGTGCTGCACTATTGGGAAGTAAGTGCTGCACTATTGGGAAGTAAGTGCTGCACTATAGGGAAGTAAGTGCTGCACTATTGGGAAGTAAGTGCTGCACTATTGGGAAGTAAGTGCTGCACTATAGGGAAGTAAGTGCTGCACTATTGGGAAGTAAGTGCTGCACTATTGGGAAGTAAGTGCTGCACTATAGGGAAGTAAGTGCTGCACTATTGGGAAGTAAGTGCTGCACTATGGGAAGTAAGTGCTGCACTATAGGGAAGTAAGTGCTGCACTATTGGGAAGTAAGTGCTGCACTATTGGGAAGTAAGTGCTGCACTATAGGGAAGTAAGTGCTGCACTATTGGGAAGTAAGTGCTGCACTATTGGGAAGTAAGTGCTGCACTATAGGGAAGTAAGTGCTGCACTATTGGGAAGTAAGTGCTGCACTATTAGTTCT
>WNGS01005680.1:400699-417797 GCA_020271785.1 Procambarus virginalis
TGGTGGTCGACACTCTGGTGGTGGAACACTCTGGTGGTGGACTCTCTGGTGGTGGACACTCTGGTGGTCGACACTCTGGTGGTGGACACTCTGGTGGTCGACACTCTAGTGGTGGACACTCTGGTGGTTGACACTCTGGTGGTCGACACACTGGTGGTCGACACTCTGGTGGTCGACAACTTGGTGGTGGACACTCTGGTGGTCGACACTCTGGTGGTGGACACTCTGGTGGTGGACACTCTGGTGGTCGACACTCTGGTGATCGACACTCTGGTGGTCGACACTCTGGTGGTGGACACGCTGGTGGGCGACACGCTGGTGGTCGACACTCTGGTGGTCGACACGCTGGTGGTCGACACGGTGGTGGTCGACACGCTGGTGGTCGACACTCTGGTGGTCGACACTCTGGTGGTGGACACTCTGGTGGTCGACACTCTGGTGGTCGACACTCTGGTGGTCGACACTCTGGTGGTCGACACTCTGCTGGTCGACACTCTGGTGGTGGACACACTGGTGGTGGACACTCTGGTGGTCGACACTCTGGTGGTCGACACTCTGGTGGTGGACACTCTGCTGGTCGACACTCTGGTGGTCGACACTCTGGTGGTCGACACTATGGTGGTCGACACTCTGGTGGTGGACACGCTGGTGGTCGACACGCTGGTGGTCGACACTCTGGTGGTCGACACGCTGGTGGTCGACACGCTTGTGGTCGACACGCTGGTGGTCGCCACTCTGGTGGTCGACACTCTGGTGGTCGACACTCTGGTGGTGGACACTCTGCTGGTCGACACTCTGGTGGTGGACACTCTGGTGGTCGACACTCTGGTGGTCGACACTCTGGTGGTGGACGCTCTGGTGGTCGACACTCTGGTGGTGGACACTCTGGTGGTGGACACTCTGGTGGTCGACACTCTGGTGGTCGACACGCTGGTGGTCGACACGCTGGTGGTCGACACGCTGGTGGTCGACACTCTGGTGGTCGACACGCTGGTGGTCGACACTCTGGTTGTCGACACTCTGGTGGTCGACAGGCTGGTGGTCGACACGCTGGTGGTCGACACGCTGGTGGTTGACACGCTGGTGGTCGACACGCTGGTGGTGGACACTCTGGTGGTGGACACGCTGGTGGTCGACACTCTGGTGGTCGACACGCAGGTGGTCGACACGCTGGTGGTCGACACGCCGGTGGTCGACACGCTGGTGGTGGACACTCTGGTGGTCGACACGCTGGTGGTCGACACGCCGGTGGTCGACACGCCGGTGGTCGACACGCTGGTGGTCGACACGCTGGTGGTCGACACGCTGGTGGTCGACACGCTGGTGGTCGACACTCTGGTGGTCGACACGCTTGTGGTCGACACGCTGGTGGTCGACACTCTGGTGGTCGACACTCTGGTAGTCGACACGCTTGTGGTCGACACGCTGGTGGTCGACACTCTGGTGGTCGACACTCTGGTAGTCGACACTCTGGTGGTCGACACACTGGTGGTGGACACTCTGGTGATCGACACTGTGGTGGTCGACACGCTGGTGGTCGACACTCTGGTGGTCGACACACCGGTGGTCGACACGCTGGTGGTGGACACTCTGGTGGTCGACACTCTGGTGGTCGACACGCTGGTGGTCGACACGCTGGTGGTCGACACTCTGGTGGTTGACACGCTGGTGGTCGACACGATGGTGGTCGACACGCTGGTGGTCGACACTCTGGTGGTCGACAGTCTGGTGGTCGACACGCTGGTGGTCGACACGCCGGTGGTCGACACTCTGGTGGTCGACACGCCGGTGGTCGACACTCTGGTGGTCGAAACTCTGGTGGTCGACACACTGGTGGTCGACACGCCGGTGGTCGACACTCTGGTGGTCGACGCGCTGGTGGTCGACACGCCGGTGGTCGACACTCTGGTGGTCGACACGCCGGTGGTCGACACTCTGGTGGTCGACACTCTGGTGGTCGACATTCTGGTGGTCGACACTCTGGTGGTCGACCCTCTGGTGGTCGACACTCTGGTGGTCGACACTCTGGTGGTCGACACGCTGGTGGTGGACACTCTGGTGGTGGACACTCTGGTGGTGGACCCTCTGTTGGGTCGACACGCTGGTGGTCGACACTCTGGTGGTCGATACTCTGGTGGTGGACACTCTGCTGGTCGACACTCTGGTGGTCGAAACTCTGGTTAGACCACCAGAGTGTCGACCACCAGAGTGTCGACCAGCAGAGTGTCCACCACCAGAGGGTCGACCACCAGAGTGTCGACCACCAGCGTGTCGACCACCAGAGTGTCCACCACCAAAGTGTCCACCACCAGAGTGTCCACCACCAGCGTGTCGACCACCAGAGTGTCGACCACCAGAGTGTCGACCACCAGAGTGTCGACTACCAGAGTGTCGACCACCAGAATGTCGACCACCAGAGTGTCGACCACCAGAGTGTCGACCACCAGACTGTCGACCACCAGAGTGTCGACCCCGGCGTGGCACACCAGCGTGTCGTCCACCAGAGTGTCGACCACCGGCGTGTCGACCACCAGTGTGTCGACCACCAGTGTGTCGACCACCAGAGTGTCGTCCACCAGCGTGTCGACCACCTGCGTGTCGACCACCAGAGTGTCGACCACCGGCGTGTCGACCACCAGAGTGTCGACCACCAGACTGTCGACCACCAGAGTGTCGACCAACAGCGTGTCGACCACCAGCGTGTCGACCACCAGCGTGTCAACCACCAGAGTGTCGACCACCAGCGTGTCGACCACCAGCGTGTCGACCACCGAGCGTGTCGACCACCAGAGTGTCCACCACCAGCGTGTCGACCACCAGAGTGTCGACCACCAGAGTGTCGACCACCAGCGTGTCGACCACCACAGTGTCGATCACCAGAGTGTCCACCCCAGCAGTGTCGACCACCAGAGTGTCGACTACCAGAGTGTCGACACGACCCAGAGTGTCAGACCACCAGCGTGTCGACCACAAGCGTGTCGACTACCAGAGTGTCGACCACCAGAGTGTCGACCACCAGCGTGTCGACCACAAGCGTGTCGACCACCAGAGTGTCGACCACCAGCGTGTCGACCACCAGCGTGTCGACCCCCAGGTGTCGACCACCAGCGTGTCGACCACCGGGTGTCGACCACCGGTGTCACCACCAGGTGTCCACCACCAAGTGTCACCACCAGAGTGTACCACCAGCGTGTCGACCACCGGCGTGTCGACCACCAGCGTTCGACCACCAGCGTGTCGACCACAAGGTGTCGACCACCAGCGTGTCCACCACCAGCGTGTCCACCACCAGCGTGTCGACCACCAGCGTGTCAACCACCAGCGTGTCGACCACCAGCGTGCGACCACCAGCTGTCGACCCCCAGAGTGTCCACCACCAGGTGTCACCACCAGACCACCAGGTGTCCACCACCAGGTGTCGACCACCAGCGTGTCGACCACCAGCGTGTCGACCACCAGCGTGTCGACCACCAGAGTGTCGACCACCAAAGTGTCCACCACCAGAGTGTCCACCACCAGAGTGTCGACACCAGAGTGTCCACACCAGAGTGTCACACAGAGTGTCGACCACCAGAGTGTCCACCACCAAAGTGTCCACCACCAGAGTGTCCACCACCAGAGTGTCGACCACCAGAGTGTCGACACCAGGGTGTCGACCACCAGCGTGTCGACACCGCGTGTCGACCACCAGCGTGTCGACACCAGAGTGTCGACCACCAGCGTGTCGACCACCAGCGTGTCCACCACCAGAGTGTCGACCACCAGAGTGTCGACCACCAGAGTGTCGACACCAGAGTGTCGACCACCAGAGTGTCCACCACCAGAGTGTCGACCACAGAGTGTCGACCACCAGAGTGTCCACCACCAGGTGTCCACCACCCGAGTGTCGACCAGCAGAGTGTCCACCACCAGAGTGTCGACCACCAGAGTGTCGACCACCAGATGTCGACCACCAGAGTGTCCACCACCAAAGTGTCCACCACCAGAGTGTGACCACCAGCGTGTCGACCACAGCGTGTCGACCACCAGGTGCGACCACCAGAGTGTCGACCACCAGCGTGTCGACCACCAGCGTGTCCACCACCAGAGTGTCGACCACCAGGTGTCGACCACCAGAGTGTCGACCACCAGAGTGTCCACCACCAGAGTGTCCACCACCAGAGTGTCGACCACCAGAGTGTCCACCACCAGAGTGTCGACCACCAGAGTGTCGACCACCAGAGTGTCGACCACCAGAGTGTCCACCACCAGAGTGTCCACCACCAGGTGTCGACCACCAGAGTGTCCACCACCAGCAGTGTCCACCACCAGAGAGTCCACCACCAGAGTGTCACCACCAGAGTGTCGACCACCAGAGTGTCCACCACAGAGTGTCGACCACCAGAGTGTCCACCACCAGAGTGTCCACCACCAAAGTGTCCACCACCTGAGTGTCGACCACCAGAGTGTCGACCACCAGAGTGTCGACCACCAGAGTGTCGACCACCAGAGTGTCGACCACCCGAGTGTCGACCACCAGAGTGCGACCACCAGAGTGTGACCACCAGAGTGTCGACCACCAGAGTGTCGACACCAGCGTGTCGGCCACCAGCGTGTCGACCACCAGCGTTTCGAACACAGCGTGTCGACCACCAGCGTGTCGACCACCAGAGTGTCCTCCACCGGCGTGTCGACCACCGGCGTGTCGACCACCAGCGTGTCGACCACCGGCGTGTCGACCACCAGAGTGTCACCACCAGGTGTCCACCACCAGCGTGTCACCAGCGTGTCCACCACCAGCGTGTCGACCACCAGCGTGTCGACCACCAGCGTGTCGACCACCAGCGTGTCGACCACCAGTGTCCACCACCAGCGTGTCGACCACCAGAGTGTCCACCACCGAGTGTCGACCACCAGCGTGTCCACCACCAGCGTGTCGACCACCAGCGTGTCGACCACCCGGTGTCGACCACCAGCGTGTCGACCACCAGAGTGTCGACCCCCAGAGTGTCGACCACCAGAGTGTCACCACCAGCGTGTCCCCCACCAGCGTGTCGACCACCAGCGTTTCGACCACCAGCGTGTCGACCACAGCGTGTCGACCACCAGCGTGTCGACCACAGCGTGTCGACCACCAGTGTCCACCACCAGCGTGTCGACCACCAGAGTGTCCACCACCAGAGTGTCGACCACCCGCGTGTCCACCACCAGCGTGTCGACCACCAGCGTGTCGACACCAGAGTGTCGACCACCAGCGTGTCGACCACCAGAGTGTCGACCACCAGAGTGTCGACCACCAGAGTGTCCACCACCAGCGTGTCGACCACCAGCGTGTCCACCACCAGGGTCGACCACCAGAGTGTCGACCACCAGCGTGTCGACCACCAGCGTGTCCACCACCAGCGTATCGACCACCAGCGTGTCGACCACCTGCGTGTCGACCTCCAGCGTGTCGACCACCAGCGTGTCGACCACCAGCGTGTCGACCACCAGAGTGTCCACCACCAGAGTGTCCACCACCAGCGTGTCGACCACCAGCGTGTCGACCCACCAGAGTGTCGACCACCAAAGTGTCGACACACAGCGTGTCGACCACCAGCGTGTCGTCCACCAGAGTGTCGACCACCAGAGTGTCGACCACCAGAGTGTCGACCACCAGAGTGTCGACCACCAGATGTCAGTGTCGACCACCAGAGTGTCGACCACCGAGTGCACCAGGTGTCGACCAGCGTTCGACCACCAGCGTGTCGACCACCAGTCGACACGTGTCGACCACCAGCGTGTCGCACCAGCTCCACCGGCGTGTGACCGCGCGACCACCAGCGTGTCGACCACCGGCGTGTCGGTATCTTGTCGCTTGCTCCAGTGGCGATTATTTCGGGCACTCATTGTCTGCATTATAACACTCATTGTCTGCATTATAACACTCATTGTCTGCATTATATCACACATTGTCTGCATTATAACACTCATTGTCTACATTATAACACTCATTGTCTGCATTATAACACTCATTGTCTGCATTATAACTCTTATTGTCTGCATTATAACTCATTGTCTGCATTATAACACTCATTGTCTGCATTATATCACACATTGTCTGCATTATAACACTCATTGTCTGCATTATAACTCATTGTCTGCATTATAACTCATTGTCTGCATTATAACACTCATTGTCTACATTATAACACTCATTGTCTACATTATAACACTCATTGTCTGCATTATAACTCATTGTCTGCATTATAACACTCATTGTCTACATTATAACACTCATTGTCTGCATTATAAATCTATGTCTGCATTATAACTCATGTCTGCATTATCACTCATTGTCGCCTTAAACTCTCATGTCTGCATTATCACTCTTATGTCTGCATTATAATCTCTCATTGTCTGCCTTATAACTCATTGTCTGCATTATAACTCATTGTCTGCATTATAACTCACATTGTCTGCATTATAACTCATTGTCTGCAATACAACACTCACTGGCTGCTGGTGTGGGAGTCATTGGCCAACTAGTAGCAGTAACTCACATTATTGAGTACCGCGTGTTAATAAAGTGGATTTTACTGTTGCGTTAACAGAGGCTACAGTTAAGGAATTGCGCCCAGTAAATCCTCCCCGGCCAGGATACGAACCCATGACAAAGCGCTCGCGGAACGCCAGGCGAGTGTCTTACCACTAAACCACGGAGACTGGTTTTTATATATAACTATATACAAGCCTCACCTGTGATAGGAAAAAACATGTTTACTTTTTAAACAACGCCATCTGTTGGACGTAAGAGCAACACACGCTGTAATCTCCGAAAGTTCTTCACCGATTGCTTTGAAATTTTGACACAACGTTCCATTCGAATACTCGCATGCTTTTATATACCTACTATATAGATAAAACACTTGTGACAGGTAAAAACAAGCATTTTTTATAACAGCGCCATCTGTTGCTCACAAGAGCAGCACATGCTATACTAAATGTTATGATTCCATTTCCCTGTTTTCGATTGCATAGATAAATTGAATTTTCATAGATTTCGATTTATTTTCAATTTTATTTCATTATTTTGTTGGACATTGCGTTGGAATTGAGCTGTGCTGTTTACAATACCGCTCATTTCGTGAGAATAAGTATAGATGCCACACCTGTGACAGGTAAAACCATGCTTTGTTAGAATAACAGCGCCATCTGTTGTACGTAGGAGCAACACTCACAATACTAAATATGTTACGATTCCATTTCAATGTTTCTGATTGCATTGATAAATTGAAATTTCATCGATTTCGATTTATTTTCATTTTGCTTTCCTTATTTTGTCTGACATTGCCTTGGAATTGAGCTGTGTTGTTTACCATACCGTTCATTTCATGAGTATAGTTTATTTTTTAATTATTTCATTGTTTTTCATTTGGTTTTTAAACGTTCTTATTTTCCAACGATGGGAACATCAGATTAATTGATGTTCCCAATTTTCTGAAGGGAATACCAGTTCTTATGGGAATGCATCGGACAAGGGCGTGGGGGATGGTGGGGAGGACGAGGGAATGGGGTAGGACGGAATGGTGGGGGAGGACTGGAGGACAGGGGAAAGTTGCTGAGCCACAGCAACGCGTGGCTGGGTACAGCTAGTAATTATATAAGACCAGTTGTTTAAACAGATAGAGAGATAGTTAATATGTGATGATATTAGTTAATATGATAGTTAATATCATAGTTAATATGTGATAGTTAATATGTGATGATCTGAATGTTATTGTCGTATATTTGTTCTGGTGAACAGTTAGATTGGTTCTGCCCTTGAACTATATTGACGGCTTTTTATAGCAGTCACCTGGCCCCGCCTTGATCATTATAGACGACGTGATATAGCAGTCACCTGGCCCCGCCTTGATCATTATAGACGACGTGATATAGCAGCCAGCTGGCTCCGCCTTGATCATTATAGAAGACGTGATATAGCAGCCAGCTGGTCCTGCCTCGATCCTTATAGACGCCGTGATATAGCAGCCAACTGGCCCCGCCTTGATCATTATAGACGACGTGATATAGCAGCCAGCTGGTCCTGCCTCGATCCTTATAGACGACGTGATATAGCAGCCAGCTGGTCCTGCCTCGATCCTTATAGACGACGTGATATAGCAGCCAGCTGGTCCTGCCTCGATCCTTATAGACGACGTGATATAGCAGCCAGCTGGTCCTGCCTCGATCAATATTAACGGCCAGATATAGCAGCCAGCTAGGTCCTGCCTAGATCAATATTAACAGCCAGATATTACGGACACCTGGCTGTACACACGCTACTCAGTCGTGCATGTCCAGATAAAGTCACATATGCAGGGTGGGTGGCCATGTATAACTTGTATATATATATAACTTTGCTCAACACATGTGTATAACAAAAGCCTGAACACATTTCCGGTGCGTGAACATTGGCTATGCCAGTACAGTTTAACCACGCAGTACAAGAGGTATCGTAGCTGTGGTATTGTATCGGGGGTACCGTTGGGGTGGTATCGTAGCTGTGGTATTGTATCGGGGGTACCGTTGGGGTGGTATCGTAGCTGTGGTATTGTATCGGGGGTACCGTTGGGGTGGTATCGTAGCTGTGGTATTGTATCGGGGGTACCGTTGGGGTGGTATCGTAGCTGTGGTATTGTGTCGGGGGTACCGTTGGGGTGGTATCGTAGCTGTGGTATTGTATCGGTGGTACTGTAGGGTGATATCGTAGTAATTGTATTGGTGAGGTAGATTGGTTTTTGTGGTTATCGTTTCAGTGATATCCTAGCAGTGGTTTCATAGCGGTGGTATCGTAGCAATTGTATATTAGCTGTGGTACCGTAGAAGTGTTTTATAATCAATAGAACATTCATTAGCAGATTTAACTTAGTATGGGTATCGTAGTAATGGGGTAATAACAGTGGAGAAGTAGCATTTATGTCGTAACTGTGGTATCGTAGCATTTGTATTGTAGCATTTTTGTTGCACTTGTATCGTTGCTCTGGTATCGGGGCAGTGGAATCGTAGCATTGGTGCCACAGCAGTTTTTTGCAGCTGTAGTATCGTACCTCTGGTATTGAAGCAAGGACAGTGAAGTTGGGGTATCGTAGCAGTTGAATTGCAAGAGTAATATCGTAGTAACGGTATCGTAGCATCACTGTCGATGCTGTTGTATCATAATTCAAATATCTTACAAGTGGTATCCTATCACAGGTATCGTAGTAGTTATATTGTAACAGTAGTACTGCAGCAGTGGTATCGTTGCTGTGGTATCATAACAGATATAATGTAACAGTGGTATTGTTACAGTGGTAACCTAAGTGTGATATTGTAGCAGCGGTATCGTAACAATGTATCGCGCAGTAGTGTCGTAACTGTAACACTGTAGCAATGGTATCGCAGCCGTGATGTCGTACCTGTAATACCATGGCTGTTGTATTGGAGCTGTGGTATCGTTGAATATCCTAACTATGGTATTGTTTCATTGGTATCGTAGCAGTGGTATTGTAGTTAAAGTATTAATTAATTTAATCGCAGCAATTATATTGTAACTCTTGCAATGTTGATTTGGTATCGTAGCCATGCTATCGTAGTTGTATCATTGCAGTGTTTTTATATCAGTTTTGCCTTAGCTATGGTATTGTAGTAATGGTATCGTAGCAGTGGCACTATATTGCTTTCTTATCGTAGTAGTGGTTTCGTATAGGTGTGTAATAAAATATATGTAATCGGTTTTATTATAGGAGAGGTATCGTAATAGTTTATTGTAGCATAGGTATCATAAGTTTTATTACACCAGGGGTATCGTAAGTTTTATTATAACAGGGATATCGTAAATTTTATTATAACAGGGATATCGTAAGTTTTATTATAACAGGGATATCGTAAGTTTTATTATAACAGGGGTGTCGTAAGTTTTATATTAGCAGGGGTATCGTAACAGTTGTATAATACCGTATTTTCTACCAGTTTTATTGAAGCTGTCATATCGTTGAGGTTTTATTGAAAGAGTGGTATCGTAGCATCGTTATTGCAGCTTTGTTATCATTGTCATGTTATATTAGTGGAAGCTTGGAGGCCAGATGGCTGTTACTAGTCTCACCCAAATTTGTAAAGGGAATGGTCTGGTGTATGGGAAGGACATAGGCTCCTCAGGATAGGCCTAGGTAAGATGCTTTAAAAAAATATTAGCCATTATCAATACCACCTCCACCTGATTTTCCATCAGTTAGTTGTGAAACATGGGTTGCGATGACCCAAGAGTTTTTAGTGATCGTCAACAAATATTTTCTGAGAGATTCAAACAGTAGTTTCATTGGTTCCTAATAATATATTTTCTTAGAAGGGGAAGAGGGGGGTGAAGCGTGGGGTAGGGGGGCGGGAATGGTGGGGAGGGTGGATGATAAAGAGAGGGTTGCCATGGGGATAGGGAGAGTGGAGAAGGTGGGAGGGGGAGGTAGTGCAAGGTAAGGGACGGAGGTGAAGGATAGGAGACCCCGCTGACCATGCACTTTCCACAGCAATTGGGTCAACTGCCTCATGAAGACATTTTTGTTGCAGCAATATTTCTTATACCTGGTGGGAAGTGATATATCACCCATGGACCTCTTATATTCATACAATGTTCTATATGATTGTTTCTGTGGCACCTCTACGCTTCATTGATCTGTTCTGCCTTCTATATATTACGCTTCTGTATACTTTTATGTTATTCTATATTTTTGGGACCTGATCCCTGAGCATCTTCCATGTACACATTATTTAATATCTCTCTCGTCTACTTTCCAAAGAGTACTTTTTAATTGCTCTGAGGAAGTCTCAGTAATTTGGGTGCTTCATAGCGTACATGTGTGCAACATATATTTATTGTATTCCGTCTATGTGAGAAATCTCTCCCCGTATTGCAAGGGGAAGGGAGTATCAAGGAGTATCTCAGTGGAAAAGAGCAAGTAATTTCAAATGAATGAACATTATGGTGACATCTCTGGATTTTAATGTTTTTTTTTTTTTTGACACCACATCTTAATTTTCCTGGCTGATGATACATTTGCTCTGATAAGCTTACCAAATATATCATGGTATGACAATAATATAACTAGATCCTTTAAATGTCGTTTCTATTTTATGTGGAGATCTGTTTGCATCTTGTATCATAAATTTAGTTTTAAGTTCGTCGTCTTTCCACATTAAGTAACTGGAATTTATCACTGTTCAATGTCATATTATTTTCCGTTCCACATTGCAAGATATTAATTGATATGTTTGCAGTTTTTCAGTGTTTTACACTAAAGAAATATTCTTACATATTTTGGCATCTTCTGCAAAGCAAGACTCGAAGCTGTATATTTTATTTTGTCTGATTTGAGAATGAGGAAAAACATTGGTGAAATGACACTACCTTGAGGTACACAGATTTTCACTGTGCTCGAGTTTGATTTTGATTGGATTACCGTTACGCTTTGTGACGTGTTCGTCAGGAAAATGAATAACCATCGCCCTACTTGAGCTGTTATCCTTTCAACATTATTTTATGTGCTATCACTCAAGGGCATGCTTTAATGAAATGCATTTTACAAAATCTTATTTTTTTCCCATTGCTGTCAAGACTAATTTTGTCATAGTGATTGAGTAATAGTGATTTCTCTGGATTCTGGATTCTCACCAAAATCTGAGCTTTTGTTCTTATTACACATTTCATAATAAATATGGTCTTCCACGAGTCTTTATGTGCAGTTGTCACCACCATCCTTATCTACGGATGCTAAACGGCTTCAAATAAATCAACTTTAACATCGTGGAGTGTGCTTTAGGCGAAGGTATTTTGTTTATTAAAGCGACATCTTCTGGACACTAATGAGATCCACCCCAAGGTGAGTATTGTTGCCCTGCCTTTTTTAATAATCCATTTATACAATCGTTAGCCAAACGTATTTGGTTAAATAATTATTTATTAAGTACATGTATTGGCGTATTATCATGATATGCTTGTAGCTATTAGATGTAATTACAAGTAATTACAGCTCCAGTCTCCGTGGTGTAGTGGTAAGACACACGCCTGGCGTTCCGCGAGCGCTTTGTCATGGGTTCGTATCCTGGCCGGGGAGGATTTACTGGGCGCAAATCCTTAACTGTAGCCTCTGTTTAACTGAACAGTAAAATGTGTACTTGGTTGTAACAACGATTCTTCGCGGTGTGGATCGTATTCCAGGGACCTGCCTGAAACGCTACGCGTACTAGTGGCTGTACAAGAATGTAACAACTCTTGTATATATCTCAAAAAAAAAATATCCTGGTATGGATTCATTATGAAGGAGGCCTTCTGGGATGGTGTTCATAAAATGGTCGAAATATGCTGACTTGCCACTCTCTCTTGAGAGAGCTTAGCTTGTTCTATGAATAGCCATGCCTGGTCCATGTGCTTTCATACACCATGTTATTTAGAGATGTTATGCCATAATTTTGGTGGAAAATTTTCCACAGATGCTTGGTTGCTGAATGTGCATTGTTTCCTGAATGTGGATTGTCAGCAACACTTGCAAGCAGGTGCAGGTGGGCAGGTGGTAACGAGAGGCTGGCAGTGAACCTTCACATACGTCCGGGTGCCACATGTTATTCATTAACAATAAGCGTAAGTAAATAACCAGCTACACTCAACCTCTTCTTGAGCTGCTGTGAGTTGGGTGCTGCTGCCTTGGGTTGAGATGTGTTTCATATGATGGAGTAAGGTTTTGAGGGTTTTGTCGCAAACTAGGTGGTTCAGTTGTATTTTCCCACAATTATCTTTCCCTCTAAATTAACGTGAGGCTTCTTTGAAGCTGTGTATATGTCTCTCTCTCTCTTCTCTCTCTTCTCTCTCTCTCTCTCTCTCTCTCTCTCTCTCTCTCTCTCTCTCTCTCTCTCTCTCTCTCTCTCTCTCTCTCTCTCTCTCTCTCTCTCTCTCTCTCTCTCATTCATTCCAAATCTCGGAGTCTCTGCCTTGTAGCATATTTCCTGCACGACTTGACAGCTGCGATGTCATGAACAAATGACCAGATTATCAATCCGCTCTCCGGTCTGCATTCCCACAGGATAAAAATGGCAGTCTATTTTTCTCTCGCCTATCAGAGAATCCATTATGGTGGATAAATGCATCGAAATGTTCTGGCGCCGCCGCTCTCCAAAACGGAATTGTCGATCTGTGGAAGGAAAGTGCGGACTTTCTTCTCGTCTGGTAGAGAACGTTTACCTCCCATGGGACCTGGCGGTCGATTGCTGGGGGTACTCTCCTCTACAGCTGGGGGTACTGGCACACACAGAGAAACGCAAGTTATACCTCTTGATGTACACCGGTTTGTTGGTCATGTACAGCTTGTGACACTGCCAGTGGTAAACTCACTTCTCCCACCTATTGACTTGCACTAATTAGATGAGGGAGAGTTTACGATATTTTCACATTTTATCTCATTTGCTTACCAAAAATGGCCCACTAGATTCTCAAATTAGTCACCGAAGCTTAAGCGTTCAAGCAGGCTCGGCATCTCACCTATTTAAAGTTTGAGAATAGGTTGAGGACGAGATAAAATGTGAAAATATCGTAAACTCTACAAACAAATAATTAGTCAAAATAAATGACCATTTGGATTCGGATTTCACATCCGGCTGAAAGTTGTTTGGAGTTATCAGGGCCGAGGACTGACTGGCTGGCACCGCCAGGGTTTTCACCGATAACTGCAGTACCAGTTTGGCCCGCGATCTGCTTTTCCCGCCAGGGATAATAAATCAACTCTCCAAAAACCATGTGTGATTATTCTTCTGACTCGTGACGTGAGAGGCGTCGTCTACTGTATCACGGTTCCTCGTCTTGGACTGTTGAGTGGTGGTATTAACTGTTAGCCCTGACATCCCTCAGTGTAGTGAACTGTGCCCTGACATCCCTCAGTGTAGTTAACTGTGCTCTGACATCCCGCAGTGTAGTTAACTGTGCCCTGACATCCCTCAGTGTAGTTAACTGTGCCCTGACATCCCTCTGTGTAGTTAACTGTTCTGACATCCCTCAGTGTAGTTAAACATACCTCAGTGTAGTTTTGCTCTGACATCCGTCAGTGTAGTTAACTGTTCTCTGACATACCTCAGTGTAGTTAATTGTGCTCTGACATCCCTCAGTGTAGTTAACTGTGCCCTGACATCCCTCAGTGTAGTTAACTGTGCCCTGACATCCCTCTGTGTAGTTAACTGTTCTGACATCCCTCAGTGTAGTTAAACATACCTCAGTGTAGTTTTGCTCTGACATCCGTCAGTGTAGTTAACTGTTCTCTGACATACCTCAGTGTAGTTAATTGTGCTCTGACATCCCTCAGTGTAGTTAACTGTGCTCTGACATCCCTCAATGTAGTTAACTGTGCTCTGACATCTCTCACTGTAGTTAAATGTGCTCTGACATCCCTCAATGTAGTTAACTGTTCTCTGACATCCCTCAGTATAGTTAATTGTGCTCTGACATTCCTCAGTGTAGTTAACTGTGCTCTGACATCCCTCAGTGTAGTTAACTGTTCTCTGACATCCCTCAGTTTAGTTAATTGTGCTCTGACATCCCTCAGTGTAGTTAATTGTGCTCTGACATCCCTCAGTGTAGTTAATTGTGCTCTGACATCCCTCAGTGTAGTTAACTTTTTTTTTTGCAGGGATATTCCTGCGCGGGCCCTAAGCCTCTGGCTGGCCCACTAAGTGTCGCTTGTTTCTAGTTTACTTGGGCGGAGTATGAGTATTTATTACTCGTATGGTCGCTTTAGTAAGATGTTGTGTAGTTAACTGTTCTCTGACATCCCTCAGTATAGTTAATTGTGCTCTGAAATCCCTCAGTGTAGTTAACTGTTCTCTGACATCCCTCAGAGTAGTTAAAAAAAGCTTATCAGGACATTTCAGTCACTTCTTTGTTATGACTGATGTAACCTCGTTGCTACGCCACCAGTGACCACGTAGTTACACCACCAGTGACCACGTCGTTAGTCCACCAGTGACCACGTTATTAGTACACCAATGACCACGTAGTTACACCACCAGTGACCACGTTGTTACACCACCAGTGACCACGTTGTTACACCACCAGTGACCACGTAGTTACACCACCAGTGACCACGTTGTTACTCCACCAGTGACCACGTAGTTACACCACCAGTGACCACGTTGTTACACCACCAGTGACCACGTAGTTACACCACCAGTGACCACGTTGTTACACCACCAGTGACCACGTAGTTACACCACCAGTGACCACGTTGTTACTCCACCAGTGACCACGTAGTTACACCACCAGTGACCACGTTGTTACACCACCAGTGACCACGTAGTTACACCACCAGTGACCACGTTGTTACACCACCAGTGACCACGTTGTTACACCAGCAGTGACCACGTAGTTACACCACCAGTGACACGTAGTTACACCACCAGTGACCACGTTGTTACACCACCAGTGACCACGTAGTTACACCACCAGTGACCACGTTGTTACTCCACCAGTGACCACGTAGTTACACCACCAGTGACCACGTTGTTACACCACCAGTGACCACGTAGTTACACCACCAGTGACACGTAGTTACACCACCAGTGACCACGTTGTTACACCACCAGTGACACGTAGTTACACCACCAGTGACCACGTAGTTACACCAGCAGTGACCACGTTGTTACACCAGCAGTGACCACGTAGTTACACCACCAGTGACCACGTTGTTACACCAGCAGTGACCACGTAGTTACACCACCAGTGACCACGTTGTTACACCAGCAGTGACCACGTAGTTACACCATCAGTGACCACGTTGTTACACCACCAGTGACCACGTAGTTACACCACCAGTGACCACGTTGTTACACCAGCAGTGACCACGTAGTTACACCATCAGTGACCACGTTGTTACACCAGCAGTGACCACGTAGTTACACCACCAGTGACCACGTTGTTACACCAGCAGTGACCACGTAGTTACACCACCAGTGACCACGTTGTTACACCAGCAGTGACCACGTTGTTACACCAGCAGTGACCACGTAGTTACACCACCAGTGACCACGTTGTTACACCAGCAGTGACCACGTTGTTACACCAGCAGTGACCACGTAGTTACACCAGCAGTGACCACGTTGTTACACCACCAGTGACCACGTAGTTACACCAGCAGTGACCACGTTGTTACACCGGCAGTGACCACGTTGTTACACCAGCAGTGACCACGTAGTTACGCCAGCAGGGAAATTATCAATTCATAAATTTCTCTCTCCTACATAGATTTTTAGGCCCACAGTCCTGTTTCCTCAGACGTGTCTCATTTCCATCTCATTATAGAGTAAGAACTTTCTCATGGTGGCGTCAACATGTCTTAGATCAATGTGGATCGTTCTCAAGATCGTTCTCAAGATCGTTCTCAAGATCGTTCTCAAGATCGTTCTCAAGATCGTTCTCATTGTCGTTCTCAAGAGCGTTCTCAAGATGTTCTCAAGATCGTTCTCAAGATCGTTCTCAAGATGTTCTCAAGATCGTTCTCAAGATGTTCTCAAGATGTTCTCAAGATGTTCTCAAGATTGTTCTCAAGATGTTCTCAAGATCGTTCTCAAGATGTTCTCAAGATGTTCTCAAGATGTTCTCAAGATGTTCTCAAGATCGTTCTCAAGATGTTCTCAAGATCGTTCTCAATATCGTTCTCATTGTCGTTCTCAAGATGTTCTCAAGATGTTCTCAAGATTTTCTCAAGATGTTCTCAAGATGTTCTCAAGATGTTCTCAAGAGGGTTCTCAAGATGTTCTCAAGATCGTTCTCAAGATGTTCTCATAATCGTTCTCAAGATGTTCTCAAGATCGTTCTCAAGATGTTCTCAAGATGTTCTCAAGATGTTCTCAAGATATTCTCAAGATCGTTCTCAAGGAGTTCTCAAGATGTTCTCAAGATGTTCTCAAGATGTTCTCAAGATGTTCTCAAGATGTTCTCAAGATGTTCTCAAGATGTTCTCACGATCGTTCACAAGATCGTTCTTAAGATGTTCTCAAGAACGTTCTCAAAACCGTTCTCAAGACCGTTCTCAAGATCGTTCATAACACTTGATTATGTCTGAGCTCTCCTGTTGTGCTTCATGACTCT
>WNGS01005680.1:423565-440578 GCA_020271785.1 Procambarus virginalis
AGACTAGTAACAGCCATCTGGCCTCCAAGCTTCCACTATATAACATGACAATGATAACAAAGCTGCAATAACGATGCTACGATACCACTCTTTCAATAAAACCTCAACGATATGACAGCTTCAATAAAACTGGTAGAAAATACGGTATTATACAACTGTTACGATACCCCCTGCTAATATAAAACTTACGACACCCCTGTTATAATAAAACTTACGATATCCCTGTTATAATAAAACTTACGATATCCCTGTTATAATAAAATTTACGATATCCCTGTTATAATAAAACTTACGATACCCCATGGTGTAATAAAACTTATGATACCTATGCTACAATAAACTATTACGATACCTCTCCTATAATAAAACCGATTACATATATTTTATTACACACCTATACGAAACCACTTACTACGATAAGAAAGCAATATAGTGCCACTGCTACGATACCATTACTACAATACCATAGCTAAGGCAAAACTGATATAAAAACACTGCAATGATACAACTACGATAGCATGGCTACGATACCAAATCAACATTGCAAGAGTTACAATATAATTGCTGCGATTAAATTAATTAATACTTTAACTACAATACCACTGCTACGATACCAATGAAACAAATACCATAGTTAGGATATTCAACGATACCACAGCTCCAATACAACAGCCATGGTATTACAGGTACGACATCACGGCTGCGATACCATTGCTACAGTGTTACAGTTACGACACTACTGCGCGATACATTGTTACGATACCGGCTGCTACAATATCACACTTAGGTTACCACTGTAACAATACCACTGTTACATTATATCTGTTATGATACCACAGCAACGATACCCACTGCTGCAGTACTACTGTTACAATATAACTACTTACGATACCTGTGATAGGATACCACTGTAAGATATTTGAATTATGATACAACAGCATCGACAGTGATGCTTCGATACCGTTACTACGATATTACTCTTGCAATTCAACTGCTACGATACCCCCAACTTCACTGTCCTTGCTTCAATACCAGAGGTACGATACTACAGCTGCAAAAAACTGCTGTGGCACCAATGCTACGATTCCACTGCCCCGATACCAGAGCAACGATATAAGTGCAACAAAATGCTACAATACAAATGCTACGATACCACAGTTACGACATAAATGCTACTTATCCACTGTTATTACCCCATTACTACGATACCCATACTAAGTTAAATCTGCTAATGAATGTTCTATTGATTAAAAACACTTCTACGGTACCACAGCTAATATACAATTGGCTACGATACCACCGCTATGAAACCACTGCTAGGATATCACTGAAACGATAACCACAAAAACCAATCTACCTCACCAATACAATTACTACGATATCACCCTACAGTACCACCGATACAATGCCACAGCTACAATACCACCTTACGGTACTACCGATACAATACCACAGCTACGATACCACCCCAACGGTACCCCCGATACAATACCACAGCTACGATACCACCCCAACGGTACCCCCGATACAATACCACAGCTACGATACCACCCCAACGGTACCCCCGATACAATACCACAGCTACGATACCTCTTGTACTGCGTGGTTAAACTGTACTGGCATAGCCAATGTTCACGCACCGGAAATGTGTTCAAGCTTTTGTTTATCGCCATGTGTTGAGCAAAGTTATATATATATACAAGTTATACATGGCCACCCACCCTGCATATGTGACTTTATCTGGACATGCACGACTGAGTAGCGTGTGTACAGCCAGGTGTCCGTAATATCTGGCTGTTAATATTGATCTAGGCAGGACCTAGCTGGCGCTATATCTGGCCGTTAATATTGATCGAGGCAGGACCAGTTGGCTGCTATATCACGGTCGTCTATAATGATCGAGGCAGGACCAACTGGCTGCTATATCACGTCGTCTATAAGGATCGAGGCAGGACCAGCTGGCTGCTATATCACGTCCGTCTATAAGGGATCGAGCAGGACCCAGTTGGCTGCTATATACACGGCGTCTATAATGATCGAGGCAGGACCAGTTGGCTGCTATATCACGTCTTCAATAATGATCAAGGCGGGCCAGCTGGCTGCTATATCACGTCTTCTATAATGATGAAGGCGGGGCCAGCTGGCTGCTATATCACGTCGTCTATAATGATCAAGGCGGGGCCAGCTGGCTGCTATATCACGTCTTCTATAATGATGAAGGCGGGGCCAGCTGGCTGCTATATCACGTCGTCTATAATGATCAAGGCGGGGCCAGCTGGCTGCTATATCACGTCTTCTATAATGATCAAGGCGGGGCCAGCTGGCTGCTATATCACGTCGTCTATAATGATCAAGGGCGGGGCCAGCTGGCTGCTATATCACGTCGTCTATAATGATCAAGGCGGGGCCAGGTGACTGCTATAAAAAGCCGTCAATATAGTTCAAGGGCAGAACCAATCTAACTGTTCACCAGAACAAATATACGACAATAACATTCAGATCATCACATATTAACTATCACATATTAACTATTGATGATTAACTATCATATTAACTAATATCATCACATATTAACTATCTCTCTATCTGTTTAAACAACTGGTCTTATATAATTACTAGCTGTACCCAGCCACGCGTTGCTGTGGCTCAGCAACTTTCCCCTGTCCTCCAGTCTTCCCCACCATTCCGTCCTACCCCCATTCCCTCGTCCTCCCCCACCATTCTCCTCTCCCTCATCCTCTCGTCCTCCTCACTATTCCCCACTCCCTTGTCCGATGCATTCCCATAAGAACTGGTATTCCCTTCAGAAAATTGGGAACATCAATTAATCTGATGTTCCCATCGTTGGAAAATAAGAACGTTTAAAAACAAATGAAAAACAATAGAAATAATTAAAAAATAAACTATACTCATGAAGATGAACGGTATGTAAACACACCAGCTCAATTCCAGGCAATGTCAACAAAATAAGGAAAGCAAAATGAAAATAAATCGAAATCGATGAAATTTCAATTTATCAATGCAATCAAAACATTGAAATGGAATCGTAACATTTAATATTGTGTAGTGTTGCTCTAGTACAACGATGGCGCTGTTATTCTAACAAGCATGGTTTTACCTGTCACGGTGTGGCATCTATACTATTCTCACGAAATGAGCGGTATTGTAAACAGCACAGCTCAATTCCAACGCAATGTCCAACAAAATAATGGTGTTGAAACACCTAGAGCTGAAGGCTTGAGTAATATTGGCAGTATTCAGAAGTGGTTCAACGGAAACACCGCATAAAGCTTAACAGTAGTTTATTTACTAACTTAACCACTAATACACAGTTGCTTGATTTACTTTCGATTGGCGTCAGCAAAGCTATGGTTGCATTAGCGAGACTCTTGACGTCTGGCTAATCGACTCGTATCCACTCGGTGAGAACCACCTAACTTAACACAGTTGACAGCCAATCACTACACGGCAACCTAACTGCCGGTATGCAAAGGGATCACAAGATTTCCAACCGGATACTCGGTAATGATGATATGCAATAAAAACAAAAGCCTGTCAATGGGAAGGCAATAACATGCACAATAATAATCACACAATAACTAAATGTGTGGTGTATGTGAAGCTCACATTCACAGACGAGTGAAATGCCGTGATACCACACAGATAAACACGCATACACCGTCGATTCACCTATAACCTGCGACAGGTATAAGAAGGTGAGAACTGTGGTTGATCCCTCAGATCAACACAGACACAATAAAACAATGACAAGATCTTGTACTTACAGATAAGGTACCTTTCCTTACGCACTCACTCAGACTCGTTTATACAAGCACTCGTAGGTGGCCTGATAGCTGGTTTCGCTCGTAGACACGGAGGGTACTCGCAGTATCTTGAGATGATTTCGTGAGTAGGGGCGTGCTGTATGCTTAACAGACAGACACACGCGCACACACTGGCACTGGCGGTGCTAAGGTGGTGACGTCACGTCAGAGTGAGGGCGGCGGTTGGCGGCGGCTGGCGGCGGCTGGCGGCGGCTGGCGGCGGCTGGCGGCGGCTGGCGGCGGCTGGCGGCGGCTGGCGGCGGCTGGCGGCAGTACCATGCACTACACTGTACACTGTGGTACAGGTACACTGTGGTAAAGTCACACACAGATTACTTAGGCGGCGGCACTGCCTTAGTTCACTCTGAGTCACTCACGACGATCTTTGTCACCAGGGGTTACCTGATACCAGTCTGTTTCGCTCTGGAGATTTGTCACTTTAGGCTTCTAAACAATATATTCCCACTCGTGATTCTGGCGAGTGTGTGGTATATCGCAAAGACGCTGAGTTAACTTGACGGTGAGGGATAGACGGTGATCAGTCTATTGGCCGATAGAACAGAACACGTCCTCTTCGTATGGTCTCTCTCACGTGAATGAGTTTGCAAGGGTGCCGGGCATCTCGTGGCACACAACACAAAAGAAGTTACAATTTGACCAATAGCATTGCAGCAAATGAGCGGGAACCAATCATATTAGCTCGTTCGATGAGCAGTAGCAGGAGTGACGTCATGAACACGTCATAGCTGTTATTCAACATCGCGCCGGTTGACCCCAGAGGTCAGACGCTGCTGGCGCCTTCCCCTCTGTCTCAGCGGGCACCAGCCATGTACTCACTGACCCTTTGGTAGCAAGTATACTTAGCTCCCTGTATCTACTTCCTGCCTAGACATACGGCGGCCTACGTATTTTAACAGTGTTCCTGGTTAAGTGGGCATTCTGGAGATACCCAATATGCTAGGTCACTATCCAGGATTAAGAGAGATAGGCTTTGTGCACGAAGATCTGTGCACTGCAATGCCATTCAAGTCAGCTGTGGGAGCATCTTGGGAGACATACTCCCACATCTGCCTACTGTAGGCTGGATCGTGGTTTGCTGGGGTACTGTTCAAAGAGCCATTCCCGCCCCTGTTCACTGGTCCACCTGCTGTTTGCGTCGGTGTCCTTCTCAAGCCCTGCTAGTCAGGCTTCTTGCTGCAATATCTGTTCCAGGCATGATGGGGCTGCTTGCAGTTGACACATCTAGGTATTACCCCGCCACCCCCATCCGGGTTAAGCTTGGCCAGACACTGCTTGGTGTTGTGAGAGCCACTGCAACACCCACACCTAATTGGGCGATCACATTGCCACATATTGTGATCCCACCGTTGACAGTTGCCACATAAGGACGGGCTGCCAATATACCTCTCCACTTTGCACGCCCTCATGCCAGGTATTTTAATAACTGCAGGCAGGTCTTCCTTCCACATAGCAATTGCTTGATTTTTGGCCAGTCCCCCTGGCCAAAACAGATTGTGTTGCGCTTGACCCAAACAATCTGTTCATAGTCCTGGAGAAATTCCACGTCAACATGAATACTATAGATCTTGATTATAATTTGAATTTGTCTTGTCTGTGGGTTTGCTTCCACAATTTAACATCTTTACCTTGATACTCAAGACTGGTCTCTGTGAAGTACTTCAGGGCACCGTAACCCTGCACTCGTGCGCTGACATTGCCGCCTACACACCTGCTCTGTATGCGATACTCTGCTCTGTGGGCGTTGGCGGCCTTAAATTAATAATCCATCTGTACTTCTCTGCTGCAGTTAATCCCATTGCAGGAAAGATTAGGGTATGCTACTCACTGTCTTCGTCTTGTCGTTGTTGTTGTTGCTGTTGATGATGAAGTTGCTGTTGCTGCTCACCCTGTCGCTGTAACCTGTCCCGTTTCATGCTGTTTCTGCCTTGAACTAGATGGAAGTTAGCATCATCCTCTGTTGTAGAGTGACCTGTACCATTACTGTTGGAGGGCCCCGGGTGTGGGTCCCCACTGGAGGGCCCCGGGTGGGGATCCTTACTGGAGGGGTCCGGGTTGGGATCCTCACTGGAGGGCCCCGGGTGGGGATCCTTACTGGAGGGCCCCGGGTGGGGATCCTTACTGGAGGGCCCCGGGTGGGGATCCTTACTGGAGGGCCCCGGGTGGGGATCCTTACTGGAGGACCCCGGTGTGGGTCCCCACTGGAGGGCCCCGGGTGGGGATCCTTACTGGAGGGCCCCGGGTGGGGATCCTTACTGGAGGGCCCCGGGTGGGGATCCTTACTGGAGGGCCCCGGGTGGGGATCCTTACTGGAGGGGTCCGGGTTGGGATCCTCACTGGAGGGCCCCGGGTGGGGATCTGCACCTGTGCTGCGGCTCATTTCATGTGTTGTTGGGGGGTATATCATCAACACTGCACTCTACCCTGCACACACACACACACACATTCACATATAGATACTTGCAAGGCACTAGGGGTCACAGTTCTCACATGTGGCGTACAATATGATACTTAATAATGGATAAAATATATAAAAATATACACAAAAGAATTAACATGTAATACAGAACATGTAGCAATAAGGCATCAAGAAATTAAAACAAATTAGCTTCCTGTAAATGTTTAAATAAAAAAAGCACTGTGGAAAGAATTCAAGATTATTCTGCAATGTTACAGCAACTGCTGTAATTAGCTTATAATAAACTTATAAAGAACTATAAACACAGGTAATGTAACATTGAATATAAAATGCTGAGAGAAAACTTCAGATTAAGGTCAGGGGAAAACATAAAAACTGTCTATAAAGCACTTCAACAGCTGAAAAACAATTATTATTTCTACTTAATGCACTGCACCAGAATGTATTTGGAATCACTTGACATATTACTAATGAACAATGGAACGAGTAGCACCAAACACCACAAAAAAAAGGAACTGAGAGTGAGGAATGGGCAGCTAATTCCACTTATCAAGTCACTGGAGGAAAGAATATTTGATATACAGGGTTATTTCCTTATTAAATCGCAATTATTGTATAGCACAGTGAATACCAACTATAGTTTACTTAGCTATAGTTATCATAGCTAGCTATTATAGCCAGCTATTACTTAGCTTGGCTGTGGTGTACTCAGAACAATTTTGACCAACGTGAAGAACGACGACGAACGATTACCTGCAGAGACATACACATGTGTTCTAGGACTGATAGAGTGATCGATTGATCATTGTTGTATATCAAGGAACATTTATACTAATATTTATGTTATTGCATTCGTACGCTCGTTTTCCTTGCACACGTTTATAGATATATATTCTCTTGCTGATAGTGCAACATTGTGTTATAAGACTTGACCTACTTGAGGAGGTTGGTAGTATTGGGTGGTGAATCAGGAGATAGGAAACCACTTGATAAGCAGATGATAGAGTTCTGATGGTGTTGGAGTGCAACCTGATTGAAATAGTAGAAATAGTATAGAGTGTAGGATTCATTATTATTATTATGTATATGGTGTATGTGCTTTGTCCAGTAAATGTATTCAAATTTGCTGGTGTTTGCCCTTGTCCTAGTGAGGCTTCCCAGGAAGTAGGAAAGAAGGAGAGAGAGAGAAAGAACCAAGAACCACAGCTGTGGACAGGGTAGAACGGAATAATAATAAGTCAAAGGGGATTGAGGAGATCATATCACATAAGGAGAGAGTGGGGAGTCACAGCGGCTCGAGTGGGTGTGTGCACGTGACAACGAGGCTAAGTATTGGAGCCGCATCCCCTAAACGTGTGACGTTGAGCCCCTCTCCAAGAGCCAGAAGCGCCCAGGGTGATCTCCTGGTAAAGTATAAGCACTCTACCGAGTTTTGGGTTGGGTTGTCCATAAAGAAGGATCAACGACAACACCAACCACAATAATAATTGGGGGCCTGTCCGGGAGAGTGAACTGACACACCCACACCCTGTCCAAGAGTGGATTCGTACACCCCTTGTTGAAATAGATAAACTGTGTGACCGCAGGTGTATATTCTCTCTCTTGGGAAGACTCACAGGACAAGATGGATAAGGTGCAAGCGTTTGTGGAGTCAGGCAAGCCTGAGGACTTGGAAGGTTGCACGAGGGATCAATTAAAACAAATAGCGGAAAATGTGGCATCAGGTTGAAAGCATCTAAAGTAGCTGGGATGAAGGATGAGATCCTGAGGCAGTTGAGAGCCAAGAGTGAAGCGGCAGAACAAGGAGCCCAGAAAGGAGCTGAAAGTGGAAAGGAGGATGATGGGCAGGATGAAGTGAGATCCCAGGGATCGAGTAGGAGCAGTAAGAGTAGCCGCAGTAGCAGGAACAGGAGTCTGGAAAGGTTCCAGTTAGAGCTCCAGATGCAACAACAGCGTGAAGAGAGACAGTTCCAGCTGGAAAAGATGAAATTAGAACTCCAGATGAAAAATGAAGCCGAGAGGGAAAAAGAGAAAACCAGACTGGAGGTAGAAAAAGAGAAAGCAAGACTAGAGGTGGAGAAAGAAAAAGCCCAGGTCGAAAAGAAAAAGAGAGAACAAAACAAATGCAGATAGAAGCGAATAGAACCTTGGCTGAACAAAGGATTGAACATGGGTTGCCAGAGAGCACCACCCAGGTATCACACTCACCAGATGTTAGGGTTAGGGAGAAGGACATTCCCTTGTTTGTTCCCGAAGAGGCAGAGAGCTTTTTTGAGCACTTTGAAAAGGTAGCCAGCATCAAGGAGTGGCCACAGGAGGAATGGGCCCAGCTGGTCCAGTTAAGATTGACCGGTGCAGCCAGGGAGGCATACACCCAATTGTCACTGGAAGAGTGCCAGGATTATGCCACAGTAAAGAGCAGCATACTGCGCTCGTTTCAGCTAACCCCAGAAGCTTATAGGAAGCGCTTCAGAGAGATGGTGAAGGTTGGAGCATGTACTTTTGCTGAGACAGCAAGGGATCTGGAAAGACGATTCCAGAAATGGATTGAGGCTGCCGGAGTTAGATCTTACGCTGACCTGAAGCAATTGATGGTCATGGAAAAGTTCTTAGAAATGATGCATCCCGAAACAAAGTTCAAGATCCAAGAAGCGGGGGTAAAGGAGGTGAAAGATGCCGCAGATAGGGCAGATATGATTACTGAAGCATACAAGAGCTTGAGGGAGAACAGAGTGAGAAGCGAGGCGAGACGCAGCAATAGCAGACCCGGTGGAGTCTGGGGAGGAAGAAGTTTTGGGGGCAGACAAGCAGACCAGCTAGTTTTAAGCCCCAGGAAGGAAAGTTGCCGAGTCTGCCTGCTGGAGGTAAGCAGGAAAATAAAAATGTGCAGAGGAGACAAGAGTCCAATGAAGCTCCACAGAGTACGAGTAGTACGTCTGGCCCGAGGAACTCCAATACGAGTGGGCAGAGTCAGAGCCACTCGGGGGCGTATAGGAGAGATTTCTCCCAAATGAGGTGCTACAAGTGCAACAGATCGGGTCACATGATGCGCGATTGTCGGCAGGGCAAGAGAGTCGTGACCCTGACCACGTGTGATCCCCGGAAGAAGTACGTTGATGTACAACAAGACAAACCACAGAAGGTAGATTTGATGAACGAGCGGTATAGGCCGTTCATCAGTAAAGGTTGGGTCGGCATAGAGGGTCAACCCGAGGTGGAGGTTAGTATCCTCAGGGATACTGGAGCCAATCAGAGTTTGATTCTGAGAGGCCTAATCGGAAACGATCGACTGTTAGCTGGCAGTAGGAGGATAAAGGTACATGGGTTGTTGTCTAAGAGTGACATGCCCGTGTGTGCTGTCCAGTTGAAGTCAGATTATTTGTCGGCGGAGGTGATGTTGGGAGTGTGCCCCAACATACCTGTTCCAGGAGTCCAAGTGATACTGGGGAATGACTTGTGTGGGTCCAAGGTGTTGCCAGAGCTGATAGTAAAAGCTGTGCCGGAGGAGTCATGCGGTACGAGTGGAACACCGGACAAGGTAGATCTAGCCAGCATCCTCGAAGATGAAACAGAGGACAATCAAGTCATTGTATACCCGGCCTGTGTAGTGACAGAGTCGGAAGTAGCCGCCGAGGTCGACACTGAAGATGATATGGCAGTGTCGACTCCACTAAGGGAGGAGGTCAACGTGGACATGTCTGGGCTGTTCGGTGAAGATCCAGCTCAGAAGAATGAGGATTCGAGGAGACAGGAAGTGAAGATGACCCTACCTGAAAGGTTCAGCGTGAACCGAGCAGACCTGATTAGGGCTCAGAAAGAGGAGTTTATAGATCTAATCAGGGAGGCGAAAGGGGGAAACTCATGTCCGGAGTCCCCCGTGTATTACTACTTAGACAATGACGTACTAATGATGAAGTGGCGACCGGACAAAGCCGGCGCAGATAAGGTATGGTTGGAGAAGCACCAAGTGTTAGTGCCGAAGGAGTTTAGGGCGGCAGTGCTAGAACTAGCCCACTCCGTAGGTATGGCAGAGCACTTAGGGGTGAAGAAGACCTTAAATAAGGTGCAGGAGCACTTCTACTGGCCAAACGTGTGGAAGAATGTAAATAAATATTGTAGGACATGTTTGGCGTACCAACGTGCAGGTAAGCCGGCTCCGGCTATACCAAACGCACCTTTAAAGCCCATACCGGCATTTGGCGATCCTTTTTAGAGTCTTGATAGACTTTGTACGTCCGTTGCCAAGGACCAGAAGAGGCCACGAGTATTTACTGACCATAATGTGCACAGCCACCCGTTTCCCCAAAGCGATCCCTCTGAGAAGAGTGACGTCAAGAGCCGTTCTGGATAGACTACAGAAATCCATTGCTTGGGTAGGAATGCCCAAGGTTATCCAGACGGACCAGGGGAATGTCTTCCAGTCGAAGTTGTTTAGGGGAAACTGTGAAAGGATGGAGGGTAGAGCAACTGCTCTCGTCACCGTATCACCCTCAGTCGCAGGGAGCATTGGAACGTTTCCATGGAACGCTAAAGAGCTTGTTGAGGATATACTGCGCTGAGGAAGGGAGTAGTTGGGACGAGGCATTACCATCCGTGTTGTTCGCCATCAGGGATGCAGTAGTAGAATCGCTTGGATTCACCCCATTTCAACTGGTGTACGGGCACTCCGTGAGGAGCCCAGTGGGCGCGCTGAAGGAGCAGCTCACCATGGATAGGCCTAAGGTGGATGTGGGACGAAATGTGAAAACTTTTAGAGAGGGACTCTCTAGGGCCAGAGATTTGGCCAACGAATATTTGAGAACGTCCCAGGCAGAGATGGTGAGATATCACGACAGGAAGGAGAAGGGCAGGAGATTTCAAGAAGGAGATCAGGTGTTAGTCCTATTGCCGGTGAAAAAAAAGTATATACCTGTCGAGATTTTGTAGACCATATACCATCCAGAAGGCGCTAGGGGATGTGAATTATGCAATACACATGCCAGATCGTCCGAAGAAGTCACAGGTTTGCCACGTGAACATGATAAAGAGGTACTATGACAGAAATAAGCCTCTAGGCGATGAAGAACAGATGGAAACCCCGTCACTGACGACTGTGCTTTGTGTGGGAGACGGCAAAGGAACAGAAGAGGAGAACTGTAAGTTAGAGAGAGCCGATGGCGCGAAAATATCGAATACGGAAAGCCTGGCCAAGATAGGTGAGCGTCTGGGTCATTTGGAGGATGACCAACGCCAGGAACTAGTGGAGAACCTCCACAGGAATAAGTCGCTATTCACAGACGTGCCTAGAAGACACCGCGGAACGGTGCACGAAGTAAATGTAGGGAGTGCTGACCCCATCAAGCAGCACCCTTACAGAGTTAACCCGGAGAAAGCAGCGGCGATGAGAGCAAAAGTAAAGTATCTGCTAGATAACGACTTGGCAGAGGTTAGCGACAGTGACTGGAGTTTGCCGTGCCTCCTCGTGAAGAAGAGTGATGGCACATACCGGTTCTGCACCAATTACAGGAAAGTGAATGCAGTCACAGTCGCTGACTCGTTCCTGATACCACGCATAGATCAGATTGGGAGTGCACGGTATGTCTCGAAAATTGACCTGCTGAAGGGATACTACCAGATTTCCCTGTCCGAGGAGGCCAAGAGGATCTCAGCGCTCGTGACACCCGACGGCTTGTACCAATATAAAGTAGTGCCATTTGGAATGAAGAATAGTGGTAGTTGTTTCCAATGAGTAATGAATCAGGTATTACAAGGCGCGACCGGATGTGCAGTGTACATCGATGATATTATAGTGTTCACTGATTCCTGGAAGGATCACATGAATCGACTTTTAGATTTGTTCGATCGATTGGAGAAGGCCAACATGACGATCAACTTAGCAAAAAGCGAGTTCGGGAGAGCCCGCCTGGAGTAACTTGGGTATACAGTAGGGCAAGGCGAGGTTGCTCCGGTAAGAACAAAGATGGAGGCCATTGACAACTTCCCAGTGCCCAGGAGTAAGAAAGAATTGTTGAGATACCTCGGTATGATTGGATATTACCGGAAGTTCTGCAGAAATTTCTCCACCGCAGCCGCTCCTATGACGAGTTTGCTATCAAAGAACAAGAAGTGGGAGTGGAATGGAACAGCACAAGAAGCGTTTGAAAAGACCAAAAGACTGTTGACCGAGGCGCCTGTACTAGTGTCGCCTTATTTTGGAGCACCGTTTATGTTATTTGTAGATGATAGTGATATAGGGGCTGGAGCTGTACTGACGCAACAGAATGATGGAATTTACCGCCCCAATGTCCTTTCTCAAAGAAGTTCGTTAAGCACCAGAGGTCGTACAGTACGGTCGAGAAAGAGACTTTGGCCCTGGTGATGGCATTGAAACATTTTGAAGTGTATGTGAGCGGGGGAGGACACCCAGTGACGATGTATACAGACCATAATCCCTTAGTTTTCCTGAGAAAAATGAAGCATGCGAACCAGAGGTTAACCAGATGGTTTTTATTGCTCCAAGCGTATGACCTGGTGATAACGCACATAAGAGGGCGAGACACTGTAGTAGCTGATGCATTATCTCGAGCCTAGCCACTAGAATAATTCTCAAAAACAAGGGGGAGGGAGTGTTATGATCCCAGGCAGCCGAAAAACGAGTCTCCCCTCTGAGAATTATTCAATCAAGCCTGACTTGACTAGGAGATCGGAGATATACAGACATGAAGATACATGAAATAATTGGGTAAATTCGCTAATCAATTTAAGATAATGGGCAGTGAATAAGAAAATAAGGAAATGACTTGACACAAGATGTGGATAATTTGCTGGAGGTGTGAGGCTCGCTTGAGCCACTTGAGCTGAAGAAATCGCGAGGGGAAGCCGCACTCCGTGTTTGCTCCTGTTAGAGAGGAACCCCTAGTTGATATACCCTCAAGAGGAAGGAAGTGGACACGTCTCAACTGACGAATAAGTTAGGAGGCGTGCCAGCTCAAGTCAGGAACTGCAGAAGGTGTGAGGGGACAGTTAAGGCAGTTATGTGGGTAGCCTGAGGTACCCACAGTGTCGCCGCCCCGTCAGAGAGCGCCCTGCATGAGACCTTATTGTGGTTTGTCTTTGGAAGGAGTTGCTGAGAAAACTTCGAGGCCAGTAGAGGAGGATTCAGTGGATGGAACTCCAAGGCTATTGAAGAAATACTGAGCTCTGTGGAAGAGTAGACCCTAGAGTGAGGGGTTGGACCTCAAGCTGTGAGAGGAGAATCAGTGGAGAAGAGTTTACATGCTTTTGTGATACCAGTGGTGAAGCACCATTGTTGATCAAGGAAGACTTCATGGTGTAGCAGCCAGGAGAGCTGTGGAGGACCCTGGTAGAAGTAGTGAAGCACTACTGTTGCTCAAGGTGCAGCAGGCTGGAGGAGCTGCGGAGGGTCCTGATAGATAAACCTGGAAGAACCTGAAGATATCAGGGTAGTGAACTTCCAGATGTGGAAGGGAAGTTCTGGTTGATTACTTGTAGGGAGTTGGTAGAGTGTTTGGTTGTCATTAGCGTGCAAGACGCAGTGAAAGGTGAGTGATTCCTTGCCATTTTTGTTCCTAGGAGTACTTATACTGAAGTATAGAGTTACAGTCGTAGGCTGGATGACCTACAGAGACATACACATGTGTTCTAGGATTGATAGGGTGATCGATTGATCATTGTTGTATATCAAGGAACATTTATACTAATATTTATGTTATTGCATTCGTACGCTGGTTTTCCTTGCACATGTTTATTGATATATATTCTCTTGCTGATAGTGCAACATTGTGTTATAAGACTTGACCTACTTGAGGAGGTTGGTAGCATTAGGTGGTGAATCAGGCGATAGGATACCACTTGATAAGCAGATGATAGAGTTCCGATGGTGTTGGAGTGCAACCTGACTGAAATAGTATAGAGTGTAGGATTCATTATTATTATTATTATATGTGTATGTATTGTGTATGTGCTTTGTCCAGTAAATGTGTTCAAATTTGCTGGTGTTTTCCCTTTTCCTAGTAAGGCTTCCCAGGAAGTAGGAAAGAAGGAGAGAGAGAGAAAGAACCAAGAACCACAGTTGTGGACAGGGTAAAACGGAATAATAATAAGTCAAAGGGGATTGAGGAGATCATATCACATAAGGAGAGAGTGGGGAGTCACAGCGGCTCGAGTGGATGTGTGCACGTGACAACGAGGCTAAGTAGTGGAACCGCATCCCCTAAACGTGTGACGTTGAGTCCCTCTCCAAGAGCCAGAAGGGCCCAGGGTGATCTCCTGGTAAAGTATAAGCACTCTGCCTAGTTTTGGGTTGGGTTGTCCATAAAGAAGGATCAACGACAACACCCAGCCACCATAATAGCACATACAAGTGAGCACATCAAGGTGAGCATATACAGGTGAGCACATCTAGGTGAGCACATCTAGGAGAGCACATCTGAGTGAGCACATCTAAGTGAGAACATCTAGGTGAGCACATTTAGGTGAGCACTTACAGGTAGGCAAATCTAGGTGAGTACATTTAAGTGAGCACATCTAGGTTAGCACATCTAGGTGAGCACATACAGGTAGGCACATGTAGGTGAGCACATACAGGTTGGCACATGTAGGTGAGCACATACAGGTAGGCACCTTTAGGTAAGCACATCTAGGTGAACACATCCAGGTGAGCACATCTAGGTGAGCACATCTAGGTGAGCACATACATGTAGGCACATCTAGGTGAGCACATCTAGGTAAGCACATCTAGGTGAACATCATCATCGTGGCTATAAACAGCCTGTGTACAAATTATTAATTTATTAGATAAATACCAATTTCAATAACTAATTTATATCCTTTAAGAGCTGGTGAGAACAACTGTGTACGCTTCAGTTTGTTCACATTTATTAGATCTGTGCTGCTTATAAAATACGTTTATGTTTGATCACCGATGGTCCAGGTGCTTGGGCACAGTTACTCAACTCCGTCCTCTCACTTCTTGCAGAGTCAGCGCTCGATCCCCGATGGTCCAAGTGGTAGAATCTATTCCTTCCCTTCGTCCTCATATATCCCAGATGATCTTAATATCCCTTCCAAGTGCTATATAATCATACTGTCCTAGAACTTTCACCTCATAATTACCTTACCTTTCCTTATTTTGCTTCTTCACAGATATTCTTTTCCTTTTTGATTTGTGTTTCTCCTTCATGCCTCAAATGTCAGTTGAAGATGTATGGTGAAGTGGATGAATGTATGACTGCTGAGTTCATCATTAAGCAGGAAGCGTCGTGGTCAGACTGGGAGGTCGGACCCGGTGTTCACGCGGTCACCAGTTCCACCGTAGTCGCTGGAACTTCCTTTTTCATATATTACAGAAATAATACTTTAGTTAGAATTATTGAATCCTATTTTTTCATCTATTTAATCTTCTTTAATATTTATTCACTTTTTATGGATCTATTCCAACACATTTTACATATCTATTGATCACATTTAAATTAGGTCGGTAATCATCATGTATTTATTAATCCATTCACCTTTTTTTAGATTCTAAATCACTTGTATTTAAACACTTAACCATCTATAATAACCATTAATTTGCATACAATTTATTTATTCTTTCACTTTTTCTTTGTTTATCTATTTTCTATTTATTTATTTATTTATTTATAACTAATTTTTTCCATCACCTTTTATCTATGTTTTTAATCTCATATCATTTTCAATTTCCATATTAGCAATGAACAATTGATATCGTGCAAGAATTCAATGTATAACGCTTGACGTTAAAACGAGTTGAGTGTTGCATCACATTGCTAACGTCTTATTAATGTTGCAACACAGCAATAATATGTTGTGAGTGGTGCAGCGATGCAACACAGGAAAAACGTGTTGTGAGTGTTACAACACATAAATGTCATTTTGTGAGCGTTGCAACATAGAAATGACGTTCTGTAAGTATTGCACGCATAAATTATAGATTGGGAGTGTTGTGTTACATCACTGCAACACAAGATTAGCGTGTTGTGAGAGTTGAACCCCACAAATAACCCGTTGTGAGTGTTGCAACTCAGGAGTGAAATGTTGTGAGTGTTGCAACACAGAACCAATGTGTTGCACCACAGAACCAATGTGTTGCACCACAGAACCAATGTGTTGTGAATAATGCAACGCAGAAATAAAGTGTTATGAACGGTGCAACACAGCAATATTTGTTGTGAGTGTCGCAACGTTGTACTACACGAATAAAGGGTTGTGAATGTTGCAGATGACAAGAATAAATTGTTGTGAATGTTACGTGCAACGGACAGGTATAACGTGTTGCGAGTGTTGCAACACAAAATAATTTGACTTTAGTAATACAACACAAGGATATTTTGCGGTTAAACTCTCAGCACTGCAACACTGGGATATTATGTGGTGATTAAGTGTTGCACCATTGCAACACAGAAATAACGTGAAGCAACTCTCACATTATATTATTTTTTTGTTACAACGTTCACAACAAGTATGTTAGTCGCAACACTCACAACACATTATTTCTGTGTTGCAACAATAACAACTCATTCCTGTATTGCAACGATCACAACACGCTATTCCATTGCTGTTGCGAAACTCACAACATGTGTGAATGTATTTGTGTTATGTCTGAATATTTGTTGTTTGTGTGCAAGGAGGTTTTCGTTCATAGCTTCGTTCTCATTATAAATTCCTTCTTCTCAAGCATCAATATAGAAATATAATCAATAATATAATGAATTCCGTAAGATATTGTTAGGA
>WNGS01005680.1:450077-498818 GCA_020271785.1 Procambarus virginalis
TCTCTGCGCAGCTGTGCTTCTCTTTCTTCTTCTCTGCGCAGCTGTGCTTCTCTTTCTTCTCTGCGCAGCTGTGCTTCTTCGCGCCTCAGCTGAGCTTCTCTTTCTTCTCTGCGCAGCTGTGCTTCTCTTTCTGCTTCCTCACGCTTCAGCTGTGCTTCTTGTTCGCGCTCTTCCTTGTGCAGCTGTGCTTCTATCTGCATCTTCATTATTTCCAGCTTGACACTGCGCCTACTGCCACTGGATCCCCGGCTGCTTCCACCGATACTCAGGTTCTCTCCCACACTGGCAGGCGTCTGAGGCCGTTCCTCTCCGAAGGCTTCATCACGTGCCTTGAGCTGTGCCATGATCTCGAGTCTTCTTTCTCCCACTTTGGAAGCTCTCAACTTGATCCCAAAGTGGTCGGCGATCGTTTGCAGCTGTGCCCTGGTGCACTCCTCCAGTACTTGCTCGTCTCTCGTGTCGATAAAACTGGCTACTTTATCATCCTCCATCTTGTGACTGTGAGTGAAAACTTAGGCCTGATATCTAATACCACAATTACAACCTTGATCTTGCTCGTTATCCTGGCAAGATCACCAATGTCGGGGTGTTCACGGTTCGGGTTAAAGCAACGGTAGACTGGATTTCCTCTCGAGGTGGTTGCTCTGACAATAACCCTTACTCACCGTCGTTCCACGGGTCTTCCCTCGATCCTCTAGGCTCCACTGCACGCCCAGGAGAGTACCCCCCAGTCGATCTCCCAACCGGCCTCAAGGTCGTAGAGAGAGTGGAGACACAGATCGTTCCCTCAGTCTGTGGCCCGCCCCGGCAACGAACTATCACACAGCCTTCAAGGTCGCCAACTGGTGTTTTTAGGTGTCCAGTAACACTGCAGTGGTGAGGTGTAATTGTGGTAATTGTGGTAAGAGCAATTTCGACTAGTTTGGTCTCAGGCAAGTAATTACTTCTGTCACTCTTTTATTTCCTTTTGGCAGTCACAAGATAAATGGAGGGGATGATATCAAACACCAAAGAGTTTTGGTATTTTACTTAAAAAAAACTACGAGAAACATGTGCATCAATAAACATATCAGGATCAATGTATAACAGCTGTTCACTCTGCAGCAAATAATCTAGAACGCACTAATATGGCAACGCGCTCCCTTATTAACGTCACTTGTCAAATATCAGCTGATCCTGGGCCTAGCACCCGTGAGAAAGAATAGTACTTGTTTTCTCTTTGGCGCTCCCCGTTTATTTAACTTTTCGCAAAACACTATATTTAACATTCACATGACATACTTATGATTCCACTGGGTTGCAATACACCCCTTCACTGGTCTCACCATTAATATCTTATTCTCACTGCACTCTAAGTGATTTTTCCACCGTACCAAAGATACACTATTCTTAATAATATTTACTGTGAATGCACTTACTTGATCACTGAATTGTTCTTTAAATCTATACTTCCCCTTAAAGAGATATCACTGGCAATCACTTCACATATATGAGATTATTCAGTACACAGGCATATACATTGATAAATCATTAGTCAATACACAGACATATATATATATATATATATATATATATATATATATATATATATATATATATATATATATATATATATATATATATATATATATATATATATATATATATATGTATATATATATATATATAAAAATCATCCATCAATACACAGGCATTTATATGAAGTCTGGGCTCATAGCCTAACACCAATATCTGGTTTACTACTAATATATAATAATCACAGGAAATGAATTATAGTCACAGTAAATTCCTTAATGAATCCTGGTGCTTTCACACACCCACACATAGATATATGTAAACGGATACTGTAAGTACTCTGGGTAGCCTCACCACACACTGTGCTCTCTGTGACTTAGACTCAGGTGAGACTTGCTCACGACATATAAAATATTCTGACAAATATCTATAGCTAACTAAAGGGGAAATGGGAGGGTAACTGTAAACACCTACTTCACCTATCCTAGCATGACAGTTGGGTTGTAGCTCCTGGTCCAGGCTCTCGCCTCGTACACCCTCCAGAAACACAAGCCAACGCCTTTGGATGTTCGCGTCTCGCCGCTTTCTGTACACTGCAGGTCCGTGCTTCTCCTCCAGTACGTTGCAGGGTTGGAGTCGGTCTCCTGGCCGTCAACTTTCCTCCCAACTACAGCAGCCAGCCTACGTCTCGGCGGTTTTCGTGCGTTTCCCAAATAGTTCCTTGTCACTGTTCTCCCAGAGGAACTGCCTCTCATCACTATGATGTCTCTGTGAAGTTATCAGCCGTCCGAGACGATACTGCTTAAGCTCCACACGCACAGCACCCGACTTCAGAGCACTTGAAGCTCACTACACTGTCAATTCCCTCGTCGTCTAGGTATGTCACTAGGTATTTGGGAAGACTTCTCGACGTGCTTGCATCCAACTGTTGACTCATAGGGTTCCACGTAGGTAGGGTTACTGTCAAACTTGACAGGATCGTCGATCACACGTTCAACCTGGTTGACAAGGCGGTCAACCCGGTTCGCTCACGGCAGAATGGCCCAGCCACTAAACTGTCTCCTATTCTGGTGAACTGTCAAAGACGTTGCACACGTCGATGCCCAGCCCACTTCTTGCAACGCACCTGTCCCTGAGCACTTGTTGCTCAATATTCTGTCAATTCCTTATCTGAGTCACATCTGGGTTGCAGGAAGACCTCACAGAGTGCGCGCTAACAACAGGAGACGCTTATATCCACCGGAGCTCGGTAATCCGTCACTTTGATAGGATGACCGGTCGCACGTCCTGCCTCTCGGATGCGTCGTGTGAGACTGATGGCGCGAAGGCGCCGCTACGGCTGGACTCCCCCGCCTATGTGACGTCACATTTTCCAAAGTAGGTTTTCATTGGCTCCCAGTGCCACGTCGCTTACGGTGACCAATCTGGCGACACTGACGTCGCACAGTTTTGGCGGGAAAACAGACTCGCCAGCGCCATTTTAGCTCCCTAAAGGGCCTATCCCACAGGCCAAAATACTATACTTTCGTAAATTTCTCGGCTCAGCGAGAATACTATTCTCTCCCACATATGTTCAACTGATGCCTGCAACGTAGAGAACGCTCAGGAATAGTGGACATGACTCTTACAGCAGGCGTGGGAGAATTAGAAGGGGGGAACACCGTCACACCATCTAAGAGATAAGTTGGTCGGAAGTCCGAAGAGTGCTGTGCAAGTAGATTGTATTGATAACTTACAACAGAAGTTAAACAAAAACAGGGGTAAAGCCTTGAGTCATCTTAAAGAAGCTCAAGTTAAAATGAAGGCACAATATGATAAAAAGACAAAGCAACGACATTTTGAGGCAGGTGATAAAGTCGTGGTACTAATTGCACAACAGGGATCAACAGTGTTTCATATGTCCCAAGGTCCTTATACAGTGATAAAGAAACTCAGTCCCACCAATTATATAATCTAGACACTTGATCTCAACAGAAAGGAAATAGTAGTGCAAGTGAATAGGATGAAACTAACACAGAAGGCCACTAGGTGCTTAGTGTAACCCAGGTGAATGAGAATAATGGGAAGTGTGATTTTGATAATGTACATAATGCTCAATGAAACTTATTTTAGCAATGTGGAGTGGTTGGCTAATATCCAGAAGAGGGTGGAACATTTGTCATCAGAGCAGAAGCAGGACTTGGAACAGTTGCTGTCTTCTCATGCAGGGCGACACTTAGCACATTTTCTCTATAACCCTTCGGTAGGACTACTTGATTAACTACCTCCCAAGTGTGTGACACAGGTGAACCCCTAGGTCTTCACTTCCGCATCAACACCTCTTTAGTGTAGTAATAAGACATAGCATCAGGTTATGCCTCTAGTTCAGTTACTGCCATATTATGCAAGTGAGTCAACGTAGGATGAGTTCTTTGCTGATGAATAAAATTTTATTTTGATCTCAAGTCTGAAGAGCCAAATGTGGTAACTGGACTACACTCTCACCTACCCCTTTTTCTAGGTGGTTTGGTGGAGGTGCTCCCCATCCTGTTCCCATCTGCTTCTTCCAGTTTGGCCATAAAAGTGTCACAAAGATCCACTTCACTCTTTGATTTGTTAACCTCTAATTTTGTCTCCCGACTTACATTATTGGAAGTTTATGATATTTGAGACTGATTTTGACTGGGTCACGGCACATGCTGGATACATTACCTTGTCCTCAGAATCTGTCCATGCCCTAATTACCACTTGCTTAGTTAGCATTATTGGGTGGTCATCTCTTTTAACTCGATTACCAGCAAGATCATTCCCCACAATTAGACCAATGCCAGCAACTGGTAATTTAGGACTAAAACCTACTAAACCCTTTAATAAAATCACAGTTAAGGTTTACTTCCCTCAAGGATACAGTCTGGAAATCTCCAGTGATTCCCTGTATAATCATTACCTCCCCAGTCTCTGTAGACTGTATATATTGTAACACACTCTCTAATAGTAAAGATGGGGATACCCCTGTATCCCTCAAAATTTTAACATCATGCCACAAACGATTTGCACACTGTAATTTTCCATTTGATATAAACTCTCCAAAATGATTTAAGCAAGTGCTTTTTCCCCCATTATTTTTGCTACACATTTGTTTTTCCTCCCCTCATACACTGTGAGTGTCATTGGCCTCTTTTCTGGGTGAAGAAACCAACAACTCTTAACAACATGACCCTTTTTTATGGCAGTAAGAAGGTAGAGACGGGAGGCCATCTCCAGTGACGTGTAGTCTTTGAGAGAGACCCATCGGCCACCAGGAAGCTCATCATGCGTCACAGACACTGCAAGATTCGGGGTACGCCCCTTAACGAGCACCCGTTCTCCAAGAAATCTCTCCTGAAGCTTTTTAAAGACATTGCAGGAGTGACACTCAACGACATCAAACAGGAAGGCACGGACATCCTCTTCTTATTTTATAGTGAGGAGGAAGTCGACAAAGTTCTGTTTTTCAGCACCAATTTCTCCAACCAACACCTTCGTCTCAACTTCCCACGCCAGTACCTGGCTGAACACTCTGTCGTTATTCATGATCTCAGCCAATGGATCGTGGAACGAGATGAAGCTGATGACAGAGCGTTCATGCACGACTTCAAGGAATCAAACCCGGACTTAGGGCTTCACGAAGCTCACTTCTTCAACAGAAAGCGCTCCCTGAAGCTGACTTTCGATACAGTAGCTGCGGCTACTATGGCTACCAGAAATGGTGTTTACAGCTTTGGTATTCACATACCGTCATTTCGTGTGAAGATGGAACGTTTTCACATCATCAACCAGTGCCTCCGTTGCTACGAGTACACCCACTCCACCAGCAAATGTACCCAGCGTATTCAGAAGTGTAGCCTCTGCTCAGCTGACCACCATTACTCCATCTGCAAGTCTGAAACACTATGCTGCTTGCTGTGCAAAGGCGACCATCCGGCAATCTCCATACGTTGTCCTCATAGACAAGACGTCATTAAAAACATGGAGAAATCCACATCTTCAACAGGAGCCAGTACCTCGGAAGCAACTAGCCAATCAGCGACCACCTCTACTTCAGGTTTCAACGCCCAAGCCGCCATTTTCCCGGAGCTGCCGGGAGGACGTCCTACTGCTACTACCAGCCAATGGGGAGCCAGCTCCCAAACGCCAACCAGCGATTCGTCGAGCCAACCATCACCCCCGGCCCACACCGACCAACCACTGAACAGCACAGTTCAAGCATTAACATCGACGGCCAGCATGATAGCTTGCAATAACCCCCAGGAATACGTAAGAATATTAAATATTCTATACAAAGCAAATGGTCTTCCAGCTTTCATAGTTCCAGAAGAAGTCTTCACCAACACCACTTCAAATCCTCAAGACACAGTCTCGGTCCCTGACATTACCGTGAACGCCGCCGTGCTCATGGATCTACTATCAACAGCAAAGCCTGCCCCCCTCCAGCAACTTCATCACAAGCCACCCAGACGCCGACGCCTCCTCTATCGACTACTGCTACAGTTCAACCTCTCGTGTGCGAACCCTCTCAACGTCCTAAATCAGATGCAACTTCCATCATGCCTCAACAGGCAAGAACTAGACCCTCAAGATTCACTGCATCTACTTCTGAGTCAGCTGACTCATCAGATGAGGACGTCTCGGTGGGAACACCACCTCCTCCACTGAAACACCCCTACACAACTGAAGATTTCCGGCTGGAAGCTACCTCCAACGATAACGTCACCGTATCAACGCGAAGCAAAACCAACAAACAGACCAAGAAGCCTGGGAAGAAGAAAAACACCGACGATCTGCGCCCGAGTAAATCAAGGAATCAGTAGAACACCAACGAAAAGCTGAAAAGAACACCGCGACGAGAAGCCCTACCTCCTACAAGACACATCTGCGAGCACCCATGAGAACTCCACTCTACCACCAAACCGCAGCATCAGCTGCAATTCTTACCCACGGTGGTTGGGCCACCGATCTTTCATCTCCCCTCTTCACCTCGTCTCCAGTTCCTCGCTCAAGATTTCTGCATCTTCGCCCCTGTCTTCAACCCCCTGTTCGCCTGCTCTAGGGTCTTGAAACCAGAAACCCGAAACCAGAACACTGTTTCACCTCTGGGTGAGGCTTATTACTGGTGTGATCCTTTTTGGGTTTCACATTACTCTCTTTACCACCTGGCACCTTTGAAAAAGTGTTTCCTTGACCTGCTGTTGGGTACATGTGGGACCCAGATCTAGCAGAGGAGTTTACTGCTCGACCAGATCCTTGTCTATTTGATTGAATAGTTTTTTTTTAAGTTACTTTATGCATCAACTCATAATCATTTGCTAATTTTGCCAACTCATAAATATCTCTGGGTAATTTCTCTGCCAAATACAAAGCCACATTAGAAGGTAAGCAAGATAAAAATTCTTCTAATAGGAGTAAATTTTTTAGAAAGTCCAGATCCCTATTTTTCTGCACTTAACCATTTATTAAATACTTTATATTTCTCTTGCACAAATTCTACCAAGGTTTGACTCGGGTCTCGTCTCAGCTGTCTAAACTTTTGCCTATAAGCTTCAGGAATAATTTGATAAGCAGTAAGGATGGCTGCCTTTACCTTATCATAGTCAAAACTGTCACTCAAAGGCATAGCTGCAAATATCTTCTGTGCCTTTCCAACCAACTGACCTTGAAGAAGAGATACCCATTGTATTTCAGGCTATTCCATACCTTATGCCCACTTATCAATATGAGTGAAGAACTGGTATGGGTCAGTCTCACAGAATAGAGGAAACTTGACACTTTTGTTAACCTTTAACTGCTCAGGTGTTCCTAAATCAACAACACAGGTATTTCTGATCTAATTCCAAATTCTGCTAGCCTAATCTCTAACTCTAATTTTTCTGAGCTTGATCCACTTTTAACCTCTTCATAGTTTGTTCTTGAGCGTGCTCTGCCTCTAGCCTCTTCTGAGCTTGCTCTGCCTCCAACAACAACATTTTTAGTTCCAATTCTGCCTGCCACTGCATCTGAGTCTCCACCTTTCCTGTAGTTACAACATTTGCACCACTAGTTGACGGGGACTGCTCTAATATTTCCTGTGGAAGAATTTGCTCATCTACCCAGTGAATCATTATCTCTGTTGACCAGACCACACACTTGAAGGTGAAGGACGACGACGTTTCGGTCCGTCCTGGACCATTCTCAAGCCACAATCGACTTGAGGATGGTCCAGGACGGACCGAAACGTCGTCGTCCCTTCACCTTCTAGTGTGTTGTCTGGTCAACTTACTTTAGCCACGTTATTGTGTCTCATCGCCTGCATCATTATCTCTCTTAGCAGTTCCGTCTTCACCATTCCTATGTGCAATAATAGTCCTTAGTGCTTGTCAACAGCCACTAGGATAGACTTTTTTGCCGCTTTCAAACCCTCAACACTAGGAATGTCGACAATTTGTTGTGCTACCAAATCCATTTTTAGTGTGCTAATATACAGCAGACTCCAACACAAAAATTATGCTTCTGCGTCACTTTTCTCTTTTAAGCTCATAATTAGTCTGGAAAACTGATAAGGAGAGTGCTTATTGCTTAGTGTGTGCTTAGTGACCTGACTGCCCTGTCAACTGGTAAATTTTTGCACTAGAGAACACACACAAGTTTTTTTAAAACACTGTTCATAAAGATAAATAAAATGTACATAAATAAGTAATAAAGTACATAATCATATTATACCAATATTAAAAATATTCAAAATTCCTACACAAGGCAAAATGAAGAAATAGGCTACACAATTTTTATGTCAGGTTACACCTACAGGCTATCCACTTTTATTAGACTTTCGATCAGGCTGTTTAATATGTGAGGTGCTCTCGGACAGGCTACCCATTTTTTTTTTTTAATTTTGCCCCGAGGGGCGAGTTTATTGGGCAGCGCCACTCATCTTGTGAGTGGACACACTACCATAGCAGCACGTAAAACACTCCGCAAAAGGAAGAAAACCCGCTGGGTTGTTCATCCTGTCACTTGTACCCAGACACAGCTGGAACTTGCTTAACTGTCTCAAGTGAAGAGCTCCTCAAACAAGATGATTAACATCAGTCTACCCTTAAAAGCTTGCATTATCTTGCGGGTGCAAAATGGGGGAATCTTTTAAGAACAGTATCAATATTTGACAAATAGTGTTTTCCTAACTCAAACAATGTGGGGTTCATTATTCTATACATATTTCTAATGTCTCTCAGGTGTTCACATTCATGTAGATAGTGGTCAAGGCGGTGTCCGTCACTCTCATCACAATTTCTGCAACTTCGCTGATCAACTGTTTCGTTTCATCAGTCGTTCCATTCCGTATCTCCATAGATATTTGTATCCAAGACGGATTCTCGCTATTACTGATTCTCTCTCCCTCGTCCTCCTCTCTATTCGTCCATAATGATTGGGATTGCCAGCTGCAACCATGTTGTACCAGCGTACAGATTCACTGGTTGTGCTTCTATCCTCATTTCCTCAGTTACCTTGTCACGGTGATGTTGCCTGACAATACCTCTAATTTGTTGGAGAGTCTTTGGTATGAAGTATTCAATATGGTCTCCTTCTGTGCGCTTCAGCAGCCAGCACATCTGCTTGTTCATTCCCACATATTCCAACATGAGAGGGGATCCACAGAAACTTAACGACTCTTCCCTGATTGGTAAGTACTCTCACAGCTCTCTTAATTTCAGCGACTATTGCAAGCTTTTCTGCCCGATTTTTACTTATGCTTTGCAGTGCTGCTTTTGAATCAGTGCAAATCACTGCACCATTAGTGCTCCGTTCAAGAAACCTTAATGCCATAAAAATGGCAGTTAGCTTTGCTTGCGTTGAAGAGGCATAGTTCTCAATACGCACTTTTTCTTCTTTTTCTGCGTTGGAAGCATTATCCTTGATTACCGTGTATGCTGCACCAGCCCTGCCATTGACAGGATTAGATGACCCGTCAGTGTAGATTTGATCTAGTTCATCTCCGGCTTCTTTATAAATTTCCTCGAGATACTTGTGCCTCATTTCTTGTGGTAACATGTTGGATTTTTTCGTTGCCATTTCATTGATGAAATCTTGCATGAGTCATCCTCCCAGGGAGGTAACCTCTCTACAGGCAGGAGCTCACGGGCTTGCTCAAGCAGGTGAAGTTCTTCGAGGTAGCAGACTGATCTGTGATGCCATTATTTGCTTCTCCTGTTCCCCCCTAAAGTAGCACAGAGCTCAGTTTTTTTCTTAGAATATCATTGTAATGGGGATCTCTGGCTATCCTAATGCAAGCTTAGCATTCAGCTCCTTAATGCTGCTTTTAACACTGGGAGGGACAACTCCTCTCGTAGATTAGACGTTTTGGCAGTTCTTGGAACTCCAAGAATGATTGTCATGGCTTCATTTTGAATGCTTTCAGCCTTTTCATATCGCTTTGGGAGTAGGTGCACAGAACTGGTGCGGCATAGTCTATGACGGAGCGCACATAGGCTGTGTACATCATTTTAAGCACGGCAATAGAGGCTCCATGTCTATTCCAGGTCATAGCTTTCAGTGGCCTGAGTCGAGTTTTGCATGTTCCTATGAGTTGATTGAGCTCCTCTTTCTTCCCCTTGTTAGAGCCGACAGTGACGCCAAAGTACCGATAGTGGTTAACCCATTCAAGTGTTACACCATTATTTGCAGTTCTTCATTTGCTCCCCGCTTGTGATGGGAGTATGCCTTCGTCTTGTTTGTGGAGAGAGTGAAACCGAGCTTATATATTTCCTCCAAGGAGTTCAATGGACTGTTTAATTTTTTCCAAGGTGGGAGCTTGTATTTGGACATCATCTGCATATCCCACTTGTTGTGTTCCTTCCAAAAAATCAATGTTTGCAATGGCTGCGTTCATAAGTACATTGAATAGTGCAGGGCTTAAGACTCGCCTGGGGGAGTCCGAGTTCCATATTCATTGTTCTGGAGATTGCTACATTGAAGCAGACCTTGGCTTTCCTCCCTGTGAGGTAGTCTTCAACCCATTTCATGAGTCTTCCCTTGACACCGATGCATGCAAGCTCGTCCAGGATCGCAATCTCCTGCGCTTGTCGAAGGCTCCTTGATGTCGACAAATACAGAGTACCTAGCAGTGTCATTAGCCAAGTAATAACTATACATTTTGCTGTGCTCCGTCCTTTAACAAATCCATTGACCCCCTCCTCTAACCTGCCTATTTTGTGCAACAGTCGGTTAAGATGACCCTTTCAAGCATCTTGCAAGTGCATGACACGAGACTGATAGGTCCGTAATTACCAGGTCATTGGGCTTCGGTATGGGACAATTATTTGCGTGTTTCCATTGTGTGGTGTTATGATCTCAGCCTGCTGAGAACGAGTCTCCCCTTGAGAGTTTATCAGCAAGCCTGACCTAACTGGAAGGTCCAGGAATTATAGAGGCGATAACACAGATGTAAAATAGTGTGTTGAATTTATATAAAATTTGAGAATATGGCCATGAACTAGAAAACAGATAAATGACCAGTTAGGAGATGTGGACAAGTTACTGGAGGCGTGAGGCTCGCTTGTTGAGGGCGATACCTTACTTGAGGCCGAACATCGCAGGGGAAGCCGCGCTTCGTTGAGCTCCCGCCAGGAGGGAACCCCTAGTGATATTACTCTCCAAGAGAAGAGAAGTGCAACGTTCCAGCTGTTGAATCGAGCTGAAGACGTTGCGGTCTCAAGTCCTGGACGGCGAGGAGAGAGTATTAAGCCGCCCAGTGACAGTTTTGTGGGCAGTGACAAGCGCCCTGGTCAGACGTTTGTCAGAGGGAGAAGCGCCCTCAACCAGATAATCTGTGGTAAGCCCGATTTAAGCNCTTTCGTCAGAGTTCCCCATAAGAGGTTGTTCTGGAAACTGGACATATGGAGGGGTGACAGGGAAGCTACTAACATGGATGAAAAATTTCCTAACTGACAGAAAAATAAGGGCCGTAATCAGAGGCAAGGTATCGGATTGGAGAATCCCAGTTGAGTACCACAGGATTCAGTTCTTGCTTGCACCAGTAATGTTCATTGTCTACATAAACGATCTACCAGTGAGAATACAGAATTACCTGAACGTGTTTGCTGATGATCTAAGATAATAGGGAAGATAAGAAACCTAGATGATTGTCATGCCCTTCAAGAAGACCTGGACAAAATAAGTATATGGAGCAACACTTAGCAAATGGAATTAATGTGAATAATGCCATGTTATGGAATGTGGAATTGGAGAACATAGACCCCCACACAACCTATAAATTATGTGAGAAATCTTTAAAGAATTCTGACAAAGAAAGGGATCTAGGGGTGGTTCTAGATAGAAAACTGTCACCTGAGGACCACATTAAGAACATTGTGCGAGGAGCCTATGCTACACTTTCTAACCTCAGAATTGCTTTTAAATACATGGATGGAGAAATACTAAAGAAATTGTTCACGACTTTTATTAGACCAATCTGGAATATGCAGCGGTTGTATGGTGCCCATATCTTAAAAGCACATCAACAAACTGGAAAAGTGCAACGACATGCCACTAAGTGGCTCCCAGAACTGAAGGGCAAGAGCTACGAGGAGAGGTTAGAGGCATAAATATGCAAAAACTAGAAGACAGAAGAAAAAAAGAGGCGATATGATCACTACGTTCAAAATAGTAACAGGAATCGATAAAATTGATAGGAAGATTCCTGAGACCCGGAACTTCAAGAACAAGAGGTCATAGATTTAAACTAACGAAACAAGCTGCCGGAGAAATAATACGAAAAATTTAATTTTTGTAAATAGTGGTAGATGGTTGGAACAAGTTAGGTGAGAAGGTGGTGGAGGCCAAGACCGTCAGTAGTTTCAAAGCATTATATGACAAAGAGTGCTGGGAAGACGGGACACCACGAGCGTAGCTCTCATCCTGTAACTATACTTAGGTAATTACATTTAGGTAATTACTCCATGGAGGAAACTATCTAGTTTACTCTTGAAGATGTCCACGGTTGTTCGGCAATATTTTTTATGCCGCTGGAGGGTGTTGAACAACCGTGGACCTCTGATGTTTATACCAGTGTTCTCTGATTGTGCCTATGGCACCTCTGCTCTCACTGGTTCTATTCTTCATTTATTCCATATCGTTCACTCTCCAGTACGTTGTTATTTATTATGTAGATTTGGGACCTGGCCCCCAGTATTTTACACGTGTATATTATTTGATATCTCTCGTCTCCTTTTTAGTTAGTACTTTTGGAGAGCTTTGAGACGATCCTAAAAATTTAGGTGCTTTATCGCGTCTGTGCGTGCCGTGTATGTTCTCTGTATTCCCTCTATTTCAGCAATCTCTTCTCCTCTGAGGGGGGATTGAGTACCGAGCAGTACTTAAGACGGGACAATACAAGTGATTTGAATAGTGCAACCATTGAGATGAGATCCCTTGATTTGAAAGTTCTCGTAATCCATCTTATCATTTTTCTGGCTGACGCAATATTTGCTTGGTTATGCTCCCTAAACGTTAGGTCGATGGACATCATTATTCCCAAATCCTTTATAGGCTGCTTTCCTACGATGGGCAAATTTAATTGTTTTATACCTTGTATCATGTTTAAGGTCCTCTTTTTACCGTACCTGAGTACCTGGAATTTATCACTGTTAAACATCATGTTATTTTCTGCTTCCCAGTCGAAAACTTTATTAATATTTGCTTGTAGGTTTTCAATGTTTTCAGCCGCGGTAATTTTCATGCTGATTTTTGTGTCATCTGTAGGGAGCCGGTCGGCCGAGCGGACAGCACGCTGGACTTGTGATCCTGTGGTGCTGGGTTCGATCCCAGGCGCCGGCGAGAAACATGGGCAGAGTTTCTTTCACCCTATGCCCCTGTTACCTACCAGTAAAATAGGTACCTGGGTGTTAGTCAGCTGTCACGGGCTGCTTCCTGGGGTGGAGGCCAGGTCGAGGACCGGGCCGCGGGGACACTAAAAAAAGCCCCGAAATCATCTCAAGAAGATCTGCAAAGGATGATACAAAGCTGTGACTTGTATTTTTGTCGTTATCTGATATGAGAATAAGGAAAAACAGCGGTGCAAGCACTGTTCCCTGAGTACAGAGCTTGTAACTGCGCTTGGACTCGATTTTTTTTTATTGTTACTCTCTGTGTTCTGTTCGACAGAAAATTGCGTACCCACCGTCCTACTTTACCAGTTATTCCCATTTACCTCATTTTGTGTTCTATCACTCAATGGTCACATTTGTCGAATGCCGTTGCAAAGTCTGTGTATACAACATCTGCATTTTGCTTTTTTTCTAAAGCTTCTGAGATTTTGTCATAGTGGCTGAGTAAGTGTGACAGACAGGATCTTCCCGTTCTAAATCCATGTTGTCCTGGTTGTGTAACTCATTATTTTCCATAAAACTAGAAATTTGATTCCTAATCATTCGTTCGACCACTTTGATTATGTGTGATGTTAGTGTAACCGGTCTATATATTTTGCCAAAGCTTTACTATGCCCTTGTGCAGAGGTGCTATATCTGCAGATTTAAGTGCTGCCGGTATCTCCCCTGTATCCAGGCTCTTTCTCCATATTACGCTGAGCGCTCGCGCTACTGGTACTTTACATTTCTTTATGAATATTGAATTCCACGAGTCAAACCCCAGGGGCTGAGTGCATGGGCATGTTGTCAATTTCTCTTTCAAAGTCTTCCGAGATCGTGTTGAAATTGAAATTGAAATTGAAATATTATTGAGGTAAAATACACACAAAGGGATGAGGTAGCTCAAGCTATTCTCATCCCGTTCAGTACATCGTGTTAATACATACATACACACACACATCACAAACAATAACATATTACCGAACATTCTGAGAGATAAACATATACATTCCTCCTTTACACAAGTTAGTTCGTGTTAATATTCGTTATATTGTCTGCGGCTTGAATGTCATTCATGAAAAGCTGTCTGGATCATCAGTTTTCATGCTATGTATTGGTGTGCTAAACATAGCCTTATACTGGTTTCTTAGAATTTCATTAATTTCTTAGTTGTCCTCTATGTACGAACCTTGGGTTGTAATTAAAGGTCCAATACTGGTGTTTTTTTTTTTATTTTGATTTTGCGTATGTCGAAAAATATTTAGGAATTTTCTTTATCTCTTATATAGTTTTCTGTTCCAATTCCATTTCCTCAGACTCATATGATCGCTTCAACGTATGCGCTATGTCTTCGATCTCCCTGTTTAGGTATATTTTACTTTCTTATGATAATCGTGTCTGCCTAAGCATTTCCGTTATTTTTTTTTCCTTCTTCTCTACAGTTGTCTGCGTTCTCTTTCTAGAGTGGTCCTCTTTCTGACCCTCCTCACAGACACGTGCTTCAAGCAGACCTTGTGTGCTCCAGCTGTCAGTTGAGCTATTCCCTGTGTGGGAGTTTTGTCGCTTAAGACCATCTTCCATTGAATGTTTGCAAGGTTTACATTTATTTTCCCAGTCGATCCTCTTATTGTTGAAATTCAATTGAGTGAATAACCCTTCTCGCTTGTTGGTTCTCTTGGACCTATTACCGTTATTAATGTTAGTTCACTCTTCAATGAGCTTATGGTCTGAGTATGTAGTATCTGAGAGTGTAATGTCTCTGATTAGTTCATCATTGTTTGTGAATATCGAGTCTAGTGTGTTTTCGATCCAAGTTGGTTCTGTAATCTGTTGATTGAGCGAGAATTTGTCACAGAATATCAAAAGTTCTCTGACCTGTGGTTGACTATTTCCAGGATGGTTCCCTGCTATGATATTTGTGTTTGCCATTCTCCATCTTAGACTCGGTAAATTGAAATCTCCAAGGAAGATAAAATCTGGAGCTGGGCTTGTTAGGTTATCAAGGATGTTCCCTATTTTTGCATCTGCTCTGTGAATTCCTCAACCGTTGTATCTGGCGGTTTATATATTAGGATAATAATTAGGTTTATTTTTCCTACCTTATTCCAAGTACCTCTACCACCTCATTGGTTGAGTTTAGTATTTCTGTGCATACCAGGTCCTCTTTAATATACAGACCTACTCCTCCATTTGATCTAGTTTCCCTACCACATCTATATAAATTATAATTTGGAAACCAGATTTCACTATCCATGTAAACTTTTGTGAGAGTTTCCATGAATGCCCCAAATATTGAGCTTGACTCTAATAGGAGGCCATTTATGAACTTAAATTTATTTCTTGATTTTAACGTTAGGCCTTGTATGTCTGCAAATATGAATAATTTTCCATATTGTGTGTCACTTCTAGAGAGATTTGGTAGTTCTCCCTCCTCTCCACCCTGACCCCAGGATGTGCTGTTCTGGCAATGGTTTGCACAGTTTTGGTAGTGGTATTGGGGAGTGTGGTAGTTTCTGTACTTACTAGTTGTACTTACCTAGTTGTGCTTGCGGGGATTAAGCTCTGGCTTTTTGGTCCCGCCTCTCAACGGTCAATCAGCTAATGTACAGGTTCCTGAGCCTATTGGGCTCTATCCTATCTACACATGAAGCTGTGTATAGAGTCAGCCTCCACCATATCACTTCCTAATGCATTCCATTTGTCTACTACTCTGACATTGAAAATATTCTTTCTACCGTCTCTATGGCTCATTTGGGCACTCAATTTCCACCTGTATCCCCTAGTGCGTGTGCCCTTTGTGTTAAAAAGTCTGTCTTTATCTACCGTATCAATTATAACTCTTCTGTCTCTCAGTGACGTGAGGTTTAATTCCCGTAGTCTCTCCTCGTAGCTCATATCCCTCAGTTCGGGCACTAGTCTGGTGGCAAACCTTTGAACCTTTTCCAGTTTAGTCTTATGCTTGACTAGATATGGACTCCATGCTGGAGCCGCATACTCCAGGATTGGTCTGACATATATTGTATATAATGTACTGAAAGATTCCTTACACAAGTTTCTAAAGGCCGTTCTTATGTTTGCCAGCCTGGCAAATGCCGCTGATGTTATCCTCTTGATATGAGCTTCAGGGGACAGGTCTGGCGTGATATCAACCCCCCAGGTCTTTCTCTCTCTCTCTGACTCTTGAAGTATTTCATCTCCCAAATGATATCTTGCATGGTATATAAGTTAAGGACACTGGCCTGTAGTTCAGTGTCTCTTGTCTGTCACCCTTTTTGTATATTGGGACTACATTAGCCGTTTTCCATATTTCTGGTAGGTCTCCCATTTCCAGTGACCTACTATACACTATGGAGAGTGGCAAACAAAGTGCTCCTGCACACTCTTTCAATACCCATGGCGAGATTCCGTCCTGTTCAACAGCCTTTCTCACGTCAAGCTCCAATAGGTGTCTCTTGACCTAATCTCTTGTAATTTCGAACCCTTCCATGGTCGCCTGGTTTGCTGCCAACTCTCCTAGCGCCGTGACCTCTCCTTGTTCTATTGTAAAGACCTCCTGGATCCTCGTGTTGAGTTCTTCACACACATCTTTGTCATTCTCTGTGTACCTGTCCTTACCCGATCTAAGTTTCATCACCTGTTCCTTCACTGTTGTTTTCCTCCTGATGTGACTGTGTAGTAGCTTTGGTTCAGTCTTGGCTTTATTAGCTATATCATTTTCAGACCTTTTCTCAGCTGCTCGTCTCACACTAACATACTCCTTCCTGGTTCTCTGGTATCTCTCTCTACTGCCTGGTGTTCTGTTATTACGGAAGTTCCTCCATGCCCTTTTGTTCAGTTCCTTTGCTTCCATACATTCCCTATTAAACCACGGATTCTTCTTTTGCTTCTCGTTTTTTTCCTGTCGGGCCGGGATAAACCTGTTTACAGCCTCCTGACACTTTTGGGTGACATAGTCCATCATGTCTTGTACGGACTTAGTTCTGAGTTCTGTGTCCCATGGTATATCCCTTAGGAATTTATTAATTTCCTAATAGTTTCCCTTTCGGTACACCAGCCCTTTGTTTCCCAGTTCTTTTTTGGGGGTGATAATTCCTAGCTCAACCAGGTACTCAAAGCTCAATACACTATGATCACTCATTCCCAAGGGGGCTTCCAACTTAACTTCCCTTATATCCGACTCATTTAGGGTAAATATCAGATCAAGCAAGGCTGGTTCATCCCCTCCTCTCATTCTTGTCGGTCCCTTGACGTGTTGACTTGGAAAGTTTCTTGTTGCCGCGTCCAGAAGCTTAGCTCTCCATGTGCCAGGTCCTCCATGTGGTCTCTGTCCCCCCAATCTATCTACCCGTGGTTGAAATCTCTCATGATTAGTAGTCTGGATCCGTTCCTGCTAGCCACAGAAGCTGCTCTCTCTATTATATTGATGGTGGCCATGTTGTTTCCATCATATTTCTGTCTGGGTCTTCTGTCGTTCGGTGGGGGGGGGGGGTTATATATGGCTACTAATAATTACGACTACTACTCTGTGTAATTGGGGAAGGGGTGTAGTATGTGTGGGCTCTGATGACGAATTGTAGTCCAGTCCTGGGCATTCGCCCTCCCCATCCGTACTGCTGTAGTGTTTCTGTCTGCCTGTTCCTCCCTCTGTTCTGTCAGCCCCTAAAAACGTCCAGGGTTATTATATTGGACTTTCTCTCTTATAGAGTGCTGTGTACCTCTCACGTGGAAATCAGGGCACTGAAGATCGTAGCATTTCTTCTCATTAATCGAGAGTTTCCATAACTTAGGCTGGAAATGTTTGCACTCTAATCCAAAACAACATCTGCCCCTCCCTAACATGTTTCGGCATTTTTTGGGATTCATGAATGTGCATTCCGTGCCGCTGGTCCCATATCTGCACTTTTCCTTTGCATAAAATCTGCAAATATTTTCGTCTGTGATTTTAATCTGGTTGTTTGGACCTGTGCATGCCTTGGTCACCTCTGTCTTGGGGCAGTCTGTGTTTTTTTGTCTTAACTTCCTAGCTTCCGCATTCTTTATCGGTATTGCCCATACATTTCTCCTTGTTGATTTGATCTTTCTCATTTTTGTTCTCGTCTTTCTCATTTTCTCTCTCCTTATTCATATTACCGGTTTCTCCCCAGGTCAAGCCTGGGAGTGTCTCCCCAGGTCAAGCCTGGGAGTGTCTCCCCAGGTCAAGCCTGGGAGTGTCTCCCCAGGTCAAGTCTGGGAGTGTCTCCCCAGGTCAAGCCTGGGAGTGACTCCCCAGGTCAAGCCTGGGAGTGTCTCCCCAGGTCAAGCCTGGGAGTGACTCCCCAGGTCAAGCCTGGGAGTGTCTCCCCAGGTCAAGCCTGGGAGTGTCTCCCCAGGTCAAGCCTGGGAGTGACTCCCCAGGTCAAGCCTGGGAGTGACTCCCCAGGTCAAGCCTGGGAGTGACTCCCCAGGTCAAGCCTGGGAGTGTCTCCCCAGGTCAAGCCTGGGAGTGACTCCCCAGGTCAAGCCTGGGAGTGTCTCCCCAGGTCAAGCCTGGGAGTGTCTCCAGGTCAAGCCTGGGAGTGACTCCCAGGTCAAGCCTGGGAGTGTCTCCCCAGGTCAAGCCTGGGAGTGTCTCCCCAGGTCAAGCCTGGGAGTGTCTCCCCAGGTCAAGCCTGGGAGTGACTCCCCAGGTCAAGCCTGGGAGTGTCTCCAGGTCAAGCCTGGGAGTGTCTCCAGGTCAAGCCTGGGAGTGACTCCCCAGGTCAAGCCTGGGAGTGTCTCCCCAGGTCAAGCCTGGGAGTGTCTCCCCAGGTCAAGCCTGGGAGTGACTCCCCAGGTCAAGCCTGGGAGTGTCTCCCCAGGTCAAGCCTGGGAGTGTCTCCCCAGGTCAAGCCTGGGAGTGACTCCCCAGGTCAAGCCTGGGAGTGTCTCCCCAGGTCAAGCCTGGGAGTGTCTCCCAGGTCAAGCCTGGGAGTGACTCCCCAGGTCAAGCCTGGGAGTGACTCCCCAAGGTCTGTGTTGCCTCACTTTTGCACTGAATTAAACGTTCCCAATTTTCCACGCGACAATTTTCCTTCACTTTCAGATCTTTTTATGTTGAGTTATCCTTCACTATTCACTGTATCACTGTTCACTATAGTTCAAGTATACTGATACAAATCTGTAAACATGGGCCTCGTGGCACCACGCTCTCCACGTCGACTGGTGTAGGTGGGTATTCTCTATGTAACACAAAGATCTAGGGTCCTCACTGTATTTTGTTTTCCTTCCTAAGTAAGGTTATACTCTTTGTGATAACTGTGATCCGCGTTCCATCACTTTATCCCTAAAATGTCCGAATATATTAAGGTTTATTTGCGTAGTGGGCCACCCACAACCCTCCCACACAAGACACAGACACATGGAAGTAGTTGTAATTGACAAGTGGAATGCATTAGGCAGTGATGTGGTGGAGGCTGACTCCATACACAGTTTCAAGTGTAGATATGATAGAGCCCAATAGCTCAGGAACCTGTACACAGTTGATTGACGGTTGAGAGGCGGGACCAAAGAGCCAGAGCTCAACCCCCGCAGCACAACTAGGTAAGTATAACAAGGAAGTACATTTTGTGAGTGTGGGGGTGTGGGCCCTCATGGTCCAGGGAACATGTTATGAGTGTGTGGGGTGTGGCCCTCATGGCCCAGGGGACATGTTATGAGNAAAGTGTAAAGGACTCCTCTTCATTCCAGGTGCAGGAATTTTCCAGCAGGTGTTTGATTATAATATGATTAATTATTATTAGGTGGATTGTTAATAGTGGTCTGTATGATTGATTGTTATTCCTGCTCGGTGATTGTTGATATACCTCTTACACACTTTTGGGAGGTTGATTTAATATTTCTACATCCACCTTATAATATTAAGTAATCATGAGGTTAGTAAAACATGGTAAATAATATTTTCTATAAGGTTAGTAGACGAGCTACAATTATTAATGAATAAGCGACGAGGGCTTAGCTGCCGAGTGGGTTTACGTGTGTAACGTCAGGGGAACGCCTCGAGAGTCAGGCCAAATTCTTGCCTCCTAGTTGGGGTGTCGAACCCACGTATAGACCATAAGTTGAGGGGACTGGCTCCCGGTTGCTACTCTTTACTCTGGGAATAACATACAATATAATTCCTGCAGTGCTAATATTTCCCCAGTTAATCTCAAGTGAATAGATTAACTGCCTATTAGACCTAAACTTACTCTGGATGTTTAGATTCTCCTGCGGCGTAACGGCCGGCCTATCCTATCACAAGTAAATATGGTCATAAATACCAACAGAACTTCAGTAGCCGACCGAACACAATTCCCCTTGTCCCGTGAAGCCAACAGCAAAGTCTGGGAGCCGTGAGACGTCGGATGACCCAGATATTGGACGATGTTAGTTGGCTTGCTTCAGCAGGGATCAGTTCGAGCTCGTTTTGTCGTGATACTCTGTGCGTAAGTGATGCGTCCTCCTCCCTCTCGTGGTGAACGTCCAGGAAATTAGTTCATTTAATTTATCTCGTTCACTAACCAGACGATATTGGCGTCATTGTACGCCCTAATATTTTACGTCAGATTCCAGAGAACAATTTTCCACTGTTCATAATACTAGATCGAAAGTTTTTTCATGATTAAAAGCACAATTAAGAAATGTTGAATGCGTGACATGATTATTATTTTGCCCGTGAATCAACATGTCATGGATGTAAAAATTCACCTTGGGACAGAAATACACTTTTTTTTTTGTTAAATGTAATTAATTTCAAATCTAATAACAAATAAAAGGAAATTACAGACTGGTTTTAATAAGAGACAAAGACATCGTTACCGCGTGCGGGGTGCCGCAATAACCCACCGTCGATACTATGGAACGTTTGACACTTCCTCACTTGAAATTAATATTCTTAGTAAATTTAATTGCCTAACACAACCGATTTATCTTGTGCTTGGGATTAGTGCTTTGGTTGTTGGAAATTTCCGACATAATTCCGGAGGGGGAGGGGGGGGGGGGTACGGGTCGCAGTACACTGTTTAGTACTGACGTACACTGATGCTTCCCCTCGAAATTATAACTGAAATTTGTGTTAGTAGAGTGGTACGTCTGTGCGTATTGTTGCAAGTGCTGTGAACCGAAATTATCTTGTCTTGTCAACTCGGGCACCGCTAACTACTGATTAAATTCCAACTTATCTAAGAGTTGTCAGAGAATTATTTATTCTGTCTTTAAATCAAAAGGGCTTCTGAATCTACAGTGGTGTCGGTGACGTGGGTCGTTATGACTTGCAACTGGTTAAGTTACTATCTACCGATTCAACACCGGAGATATGAGTCACCTTCAACTTAAACGGCAAATTATGTGTTTATGCGTAATTAAAATATTGCCTAAACTTAAGTATACATTGTCATGCAGCAGTCCTTTCCGTATGTGTATTTATTTCTATTGTATAGTGGTACTAAGTTTATAACCTAGCTAAGTTTTATTTAACTCAGAGAACTCAGGGTGTTCATTCATTAAAATCAAGGATGACGCTGAGGCCGCAGTGAGACGAGTGGCTTGGTCGTTATGGAGTGTAGCCATTTAGGCTACTGTCCTCAGGCTTGTCACTAAAAGACTCACTAACTCATCCTCAACTTTAAATGAGGATATTGACATCAGCCTCTGTTAACATAGTTGTATTTCCTTTAGTAAGTACAGACTTAGCTTGTACTCTGCTGACCTTAACTAACTTCCCTAAAGCCTACCTAAGCAGAGGGTTGATACTAATTGTGGCAATTTACCGTTTTCTTTAACGGTGCCACCCTAGCTAATTTGTGAGCAGTGGGACCTGCTCGACTGTAACATGATAGGCTACAGTGCTATAAACCATTCTTTAGACATCACAGAGCACATGTAACTGAAAGGGTTATATTGAGGTTATAATTTCCTAGCACAACGCATTTATTTTGCTGTGCTAGGAGTTAGTACTGTGGGTGTCGGAAATTTCCGACACGAGGTACGACTCCTCGTTCTGAGGTATGACTCCTTCCCCGAGGTACGACTTCAACCTTCGAGGTACGACAACTCCTTCCGAGGTACGACTTCTCCCTCAAAGGTACGACTTCTCCCTCCAAGGCATGACAACTCCTTCCGAGGTTCGACTTCTCCCTCAAAGGTACGACAACTCCTTCCGAGGTACGACTTCAACCTTCGAGGTACAACTCCTCCTTCCGAGAAAAGTACGAAAGCTGGCTTCCTTTACATTTCTACCCAATGTGGGCATAGAAAATCTCTTTCTGTACATGTGTACCCAAAGTAGGCATAGAAAGTCTCTTTCTGTACATGTCTACCCAAAGTGGGCATAGAAAGTCTCTTTCTGTACATGTCTACTCAAAGTGGGCGTAGAAAGTCATTCTCTGTCACGAGAGTGCTTCATAACAGCCTGGTTCATGTGTTTAAATACTGGCTGGAGTAATTTTTTATCCTGTTTAATGAGTCATTTCCCTTATTGCTTCTATTTTTTATTCTCAATTTTTTCTCATTTACATTTCATTTCAAGTTCATGTTTTTGGGGAAGTAGTGAGCTGTTTGGGGTCATGTTGTGCCTCTGTGCTTGGCTCTCTGTCCTGTCCATATGTTTAGTTACTGACAATGTCTCTACAAAATGCAAAAACAAAGCACTTAATAACAATGAATAAACTTAGCATCTTTAATTGTTTAGCGATGTTTAGGGTAAAATCAAATGTAAAATCAAATATTTTAAAAATAAAAATTAACACAAAAAGAGGCAGAGAGGGAGTTATCAGGGAAAAGCGCCAAGCCATTACGACTATTGTCCTTCATATAGTCAACAACAGTCCTTCAGCCATTAAAGTCTACCCAAAGTGGGCGTAGAAAGTCTCTTTCTGTGCATGTCTACCCAAAGTGGGCGTAGAAAGTCTCTTTCTGTGCATGTCTACCCAAAGTGGGCGTAGAAAGTCTATTTCTGTACATTTCTACCCAAAGTGGGCATAGCCATGGACCTGTTGTTGCAGGACCACTGACAAATGTTTGCTAGTAACAGTACTGTCTCTATGGGGACAGTTATCTAGTATATCCTTCTTACTAAGATCGCTTTGTTATTGATCCATTAAAAATCGGTCCAAAGTGTATAAATAATTATTACTATTATTCATGTTGTATGGCTTCGTTATGTGTATCAACGCAGATTCAATATTTCTTTTTACAAAATAATTTTACAATCTATGGTTGAAGAAGACCTTTCCAAATTAATTCGTGTGAATTTTCTGACAAAGGAATAGAACGATAGACTAAGAATAGGATCGTTAGACTAAGAATAGGCTCGTTAGACTAAGGATAGGATCGTTAGACGTAGAATACGAACGTTAGACTAAGATTAGATCGACCAGTTCTGGACGAACTGGCCAGATAAATAGAATAAATGAGCGCAAGATAAATAGTCTTGCGCTCAATTTTTAATTTGTCAAAAATTTCTCCCCAAATTGATTGGGAGAAATCTTCTTCAATCACAAATTTAAAATCGTTTTAACGGAAATTTCAATAAATCTGCTTGAATAAAAATTACGCAGCCATATAACATCAATTTATAATTATATAGATTATACAATTTGGACCCATTTTTTAGGGATCAATTCAAAAACGATCTTAGATGTGCTGGGACTTAATTACTTCATTATCGACCAAAACTCTGCATAATCAGCTGGACTCCATCTACCAATGTCAATTATAATGGAATTGAAACCTTTCATACGTGCAGAAAACGTCGTATTGGCTGTTGATTACACATTACAAATCACAGGACGGTTGCCGCCGCCCACGTACTGAGCATTAGCGGAAAATTAATCCGGATGCCGCGAACACGCGTGAATGTTGATTTCCGGGTATGAAAGAGTTAAATGAATATATATTTCCAATTAAGTCTTAATCACTCGCCTGTTAGTATACATTATCATTCGGCTGTTGGTATACATCACTTCTGTTTATTGGGTGCTCAACGACCTCTGTTTATTGGGTGCTCAACGACCTCTGTTTATTGGGTGCTCAACGACCTCTGTTTATTGGGTGCTCAATGACCTCTGTTTATTGGGTGCTCAACGACCTCTGTTTATTGGGTGCTCAATGACCTCTGTTTATTGGGTGCTCAACGACCTCTGTTTATTGGGTGCTCAATGACCTCTGTTTATTGGGTGCTCAACGACCTCTGTTTATTGGGTGCTCAATGACCTCTGTTTATTGGGTGCTCAACGACCTCTGTTTATTGGGTGCTCAACGACCTCTGTTTATTGGGTGCTCAATGACCTCTGTTTATTGGGTGCTCAATGACCTGTGTTTATAGGGTGCTCAACGACCTGTGTTTATTGGGTGCTCAACGACCTGTGTTTATTGGGTGCTCAACGGTCTCTGTTTATTGGGTGCTCAACGGTCTCTGTTTATTGGGTGCTCAATGACCTCTGTTTATTGAGTGCTCAACGACCTCTGTTTATTGAGTGCTCAACGACCTCTGTTTATTGAGTGCTCAACGACCTCTGTTTATTGAGTGCTCAATGACCTCTGTTTATTGAGTGCTCAACGACCTGTGTTTATTGGGTGCTCAACGACCTGTGTTTATTGGGTGCTCAACGGTCTCTGTTTATTGGGTGCTCAACGGCCTCTGTTTATTGGGTGCTCAATGACCTCTGTTTATTGAGTGCTCAACGACCTGTGTTTATTGGGTGCTCAACGACCTCTGTTTATTGGGTGCTCAACGACCTCTGTTTATTGGGTGCTCAACAACCTCTGAATATAGGTAAAACATGTCAGTGTAAATCTCTGTTGTCTGTGTCACAAAACTCTTCATTTTCTGTGTACACAACGATCTATCTTTTTTTATTTACATAGAGGCAGACTCTGTTTCTCACGATCCTTTACAGCAGTCAAGGTTGATGTTAAGGATCAAGAAATATTATTGTAAAAGATCAATAAATATTGATGTAGTGGATCAAAAAATATAATTGAAAATGATCAATAAATTTTATTAAAAATTATCAATAAACATTGATGTAAAGGATAAAAAAATATTGATGTGAATGATCAATAAATATTATTGTACATGATAAATATTTATGAATATTGATGTGAAAGATCAATATATATTGATGTAAAGGATCAATAAATATTATTGTAAATGATAACTATTTATGAATACTTATGTGAAGGATCAATTTATATTAATGTACAGAATCAATAAATATATATGTAAAGGATCAATAAGTATTGATGTAAAGCCTGGCCACAGCCCGGGCCTCGCTACCTATCATCTGGGATGAACATTACCTGAAACGATATATTAAATGTCAATTATACCATATTGTTCCAAGTATTGGCACCGAGAGTATACTTTAAGTCTTCATCAGTGTTAAGAAAAAGATACACCTGTTTCACGGACAGAACAGTTTAGTGAGACTGAACTCCTAACTCCACCAAATTAACCTTGCACATTGATACGAACACAGAGTCAACCAGTTCTATGTTACACCGTTTTCTGTCCCAATCTTTAGGGTCGACTCAAGCATCATGAGTTTTCAACAGCTCAATTATCAGTCCTGTGTTGTCTATTTAATACAAACTGTCCAAAATCCTCACCAGAAATGTTGTCTTCTCTAATTAGCTGCAATGTTTACATCTCATATTATTCATTATATGGACTAGGAAAAGTTATAGAAAAAATGTTTCAATTATTCCTAAAGCAAAGTTAGTCAGTTTTGCTTCATATTGAGCAGAGCATCTGCCGATGATGTCCTAAATTACCCAGGAAATTAATTGAGAGCACATTAATTACTTCCGCTTCAAATGGAATTGTTATTCTTGTCCAACTCTGTAGTAAAGGGCGAAAATTGACTTTAACAATTAGCTACATTAATGATGTCGGAAAACCCGACGCCATTTACTAATATTCAATACATTATGCAGATAATATTGCTGCTGTTGTGTAAATAACAAATTAACCTAGAAATAGTGTTTATTTTTACAGAAAATGTATCACAGTGGAAATTTCCACGGAGGGCACGGAGCACTACAACAAGGTCGTAGAGGGACACGGAGCACTACAACAGGTCGTAGAGGGACACGGAACACTACAACAGGTCGTAGAGGGACACGGAACACTACAACAGGTCGTAGAGGGACATGGAACACTACAACAGGTCGTAGAGGGACACGGAACACTACAACAGGTCGTAGTGGGCCACGGAGCACTACAACAGGTCGTAGAGGGACACGGAGCACTACAGCACGTCGTAGAGGGACACGGAACACTACAACAGGTCGTAGAGGGACACGGAACACTACAACACGTCGTAGAGGGACACGGAACACTACAGCACGTCGTAGTGGGACACGGAGCACTACAACACGTCGTAGTGGGACACGGAACACTCCACACGTCGTAGTGGGACACGGAGCACTACAACACGTCGTAGTGGGACACGGAACACTACAACACGTCGTAGTGGGACACGGAGCACTACAACACGTCGTAGTGGGACACGGAACACTACAACACGTCGTAGTGGGACACGGAGCACTACAACACGTCGTAGAGGGATACGGAACACTACAGCACGTCGTAGTGGGACACGGAGCACTACAACACGTCGTAGAGGGACACGGAACACTACAGCACGTCGTAGTGGGACACGGAGCACTACAGCACGTCGTAGTGGGACACGGAACACTACAGCACGTCGTAGTGGGACACGGAACACTACAGCACGTCGTAGTGGGACACGGAACACTACAGCACGTCGTAGTGGGACACGGAACACTACAGCACGTCGTAGTGGGACACGGAACACTACAGCACGTCGTAGTGGGACACGGAACACTACAACACGTCGTAGTGGGACACGGAGCACTACAACACGTCGTAGTGGGACACGGAGCACTACAACACGTCGTAGTGGGACACGTGCTACGTGTCCCCGCACATGATCATTGTATTATCATGCATTCATTGTAAACAATGACTGTATTATTGCACCTGTATCATTGTAGATTTGACTTCGTTATATAAGAGAAATCTTTGTAACGCATACATCATTGTAGCAGTGACTTTATTATAGGAGGGAGGGAATTATCAGCAGAAAGCGCCACGCCATTACGACTATATAGCACTGGGAAGGGGGTCAGGATAAGGATTTGGGATGGGACGGGAGGAAGGAATGGTGCCTAACAACTTGTGGACTGTCGGAGATTGAACGCCGACCTGCATGAAGCGAGACCGTCGCTCTACCGTCCAGCATAATATTTGTTATTGGCTTAATTGAGGAACTGATTTCAGTGTTGACAAACATTATTTTTGTCTGTGAGTAAAATGCAGCAGTAAGTTCATTGTACCCGTTCATTCATTATAGTAGTGGTCATGGGCTGGACGGCAGAGCGATGGTCTCGCTTCATGCAGATCGGCGTTCAGTCCCCGACCGTCCACAAGTGGTTGGGCACCATTCCGTTCCCCCCGTCCCATCCCAAATCCTTATCCTGATCCTTACCCAGTGCTGTATAGTCGTAATGGTTTGGCGCTTGCCTCTGATAACTCCCTCCCTTCATTATAGTCACTTCATTGTTGCAGTGACTTCATTTTAGCAGTGACTTCATTGCAGCAGTGACTTCATTTATCAGTGACTTCATTTTAGCAGTGACTTCATTGTAGCAGTGACTTCATTTATCAGTGACTACACTGTAGCAGTGACTTCATTGTAACAGTGACTTCATTGTATCAGTGATTTCACTGTATATGTCCCTTCATTGTAGCAGTGACTATACCAAAGAATAATTTTCAATGTCCCTCATGACCCAGGGACATGTTATTAGTGTGTGGGGTGTGGCCCTCATGGCCTCAGGGGGCACACCAGGTTCATGGGGTTCTGGGAATTCTTCTGCTCCCCAAGCCCGGCCCGAGGCCAGGCTCGACTTGTGAGAGTTTGGTCCACCAGGCTGTTGCTTGGAGCGGCCCGCAGGCCCTCATACCCACCACAGCCCGGTTGGTTCTGCACTCAAAAATAATGGGTAGAACACCTGGAGGAAAACGATATAATACCAGACAGACAGTATGGTTTTCGATCTGGAAGATCCTGTGTAATGAACTTACTCAGTTTTTTATGATCGAGCCACAGAGATTTTACAGGAAAGAGATGGTTGGGTTGACTGCATCTATCTGGACCTAAAAAAGGCTTTCGTCAGAGTTCCCCATAAGAGGTTGTTCTGGAAACTGGAACATATTGGAGGGGTGACAGGGAAGCTACTAACATGGATGAAAAATTTCCTAACTGACAGAAAAATAAGGGCCGTAATCAGAGGCAAGGTATCGGATTGGAGGAATGTCACGAGTGGAGTACCACAGGATTCAGTTCTTGCACCAGTAATGTTCATTGTCTACATAAACGATCTACCAGTGAGAATACAGAATTACATGAACGTGTTTGCTGATGATGCTAAGATAATAGGGAAGATAAGAAACCTAGATGATTGTCATGCCCTTCAAGAAGACCTGGACAAAATAAGTATATGGAGCAACACTTAGCAAATGGAATTTAATGTGAATAAATGCCATGTTATGGAATGTGGAATTGGAGAACATAGACCCCCACACAACCTATAAATTATGTGAGAAATCTTTAAAGAATTCTGACAAAGAAAGGGATCTAGGGGTGGTTCTAGATAGAAAACTGTCACCTGAGGACCACATTAAGAACATTGTGCGAGGAGCCTATGCTACACTTTCTAACCTCAGAATTGCTTTTAAATACATGGATGGAGAAATACTAAAGAAATTGTTCACGACTTTTATTAGACCAAAGCTGGAATATGCAGCGGTTGTATGGTGCCCATATCTTAAGAAGCACATCAACAAACTGGAAAAGTGCAACGACATGCCACTAAGTGGCTCCCAGAACTGAAGGGCAAGAGCTACGAGGAGAGGTTAGAGGCATTAAATATGCAAAAACTAGAAGACAGAAGAAAAAGAGGCGATATGATCACTACGTTCAAAATAGTAACAGGAATCGATAAAATTGATAGGAAAGAATTCCTGAGACCCGGAACTTCAAGAACAAGAGGTCATAGATTTAAACTAACGAAACAAAGCTGCCGGAGAAATATACGAAAATTAATTTTTGTAAATAGAGTGGTAGACGGTTGGAACAAGTTAGGTGAGAAGGTGGTGGAGGCCAGGACCGTCAGTAGTTTCAAAGCATTATATGACAAAGAGTGCTGGGAAGACGGGACACCACGAGCGTAGCTCTCATCCTGTAACTATACTTAGGTAATTACATTTAGGTAATTACTCCTTGGAGGAAACTATCTAGTTTACTCTTGAAGATGTCCACGGTTGTTCCGGCAATATTTTTTATGCCCGCTGGGAGGGTGTTGAACAACCGTGGACCTCTGATGTTTATACAGTGTTCTCTGATTGTGCCTATGGCACCTCTGCTCTTCACTGGTTCTATTCTTCATTTTATTCCATATCGTTCACTCTCCAGTACGTTGTTATTTTATTATGTAGATTTGGGACCTGGCCCTCCAGTATTTTACACGTGTATATTATTTGATATCTCTCTCGTCTCCTTTTTAGTTAGTACTTTTGGAGAGCTTTGAGACGATCCTAAAAATTTAGGTGCTTTATCGCGTCTGTGCGTGCCGTGTATGTTCTCTGTATTCCCTCTATTTCAGCAATCTCTTCTCCTCTGAGGGGGGGATTGAGTACCGAGCAGTACTTAAGACGGGACAATACAAGTGATTTGAATAGTGCAACCATTGAGATGAGATCCCTTGATTTGAAAGTTCTCGTAATCCATCTTATCATTTTCTGGCTGACGCAATATTTGCTTGGTTATGCTCCCTAAACGTTAGGTCGATGGACATCATTATTCCCAAATCCTTTATAGGCTGCTTTCCTACGATGGGCAAATTTAATTGTTTTATACCTTGTATCATGTTTAAGGTCCTCATTTTTACCGTACCTGAGTACCTGGAATTTATCACTGTTAAACATCATGTTATTTTCTGCTTCCCAGTCGAAAACTTTATTAATATTTGCTTGTAGGTTTTCAATGTTTTCAGCCGCGGTAATTTTCATGCTGATTTTTGTGTCATCTGTAGGGAGCCGGTCGGCCGAGCGGACAGCACGCTGGACGTGTGATCCTGTGGTCCTGGGTTCGATCCCAGGCGCCGGCGAGAAACATTGGGCAAGTTTCTTTCACCCTATGCCCCTGTTACCTACCAGTAAAATAGGTACCTGGGTGTTAGTCAGCTGTCACGGGCTGCTTCCTGGGGTGGAGGCCAGGTCGAGGACCGGGCCGCGGGACACTAAAAAAAGCCCCGAAATCATCTCAAGAAGATCTGCAAAGGATGATACAAAGCTGTGACTTGTATTTTTGTCGTTATCTGATATGAGAATAAGAAAAACAGCGGTGCAAGCACTGTTCCCTGAGGTACAGAGCTTGTAACTGCGCTTGGACTCGATTTTTTTTATTAACTGTTACTCTCTGTGTTCTGTTCGACAGAAAATTGCGTACCCACCGTCCTACTTTACCAGTTATTCCCATTTACCTCATTTTGTGTTCTATCACTCAATGGTCACATTTGTCGAATGCCGTTGCAAAGTCTGTGTATACAACATCTGCATTTTGCTTTTTTTCTAAAGCTTCTGAGATTTTGTCATAGTGGCTGAGTAAGTGTGACAGACAGGATCTTCCCGTTCTAAATCCATGTTGTCCTGGGTTGTGTAACTCATTATTTTCCATAAAACTAGAAATTTGATTCCTAATCATTCGTTCGACCACTTTTATTATGTGTGATGTTAGTGTAACCGGTCTATAATATTTTGCCAAAGCTTTACTACCCTCCTTGTGCAGAGGTGCTATATCTGCAGATTTAAGTGCTGCCGGTATCTCCCCTGTATCCAGGCTCTTTCTCCATATTACGCTGAGCGCTCGCGCTACTGGTACTTTACATTTCTTTATGAATATTGAATTCCACGAGTCAAACCCCAGGGGCTGAGTGCATGGGCATGTTGTCAATTTCTCTTTCAAAGTCTTCCGAGATCGTGTTGAAATTGAAATTGAAATTGAAATAAGTTTATTGAGGTAAAATACACACCAAGGGATGAGGTAGCTCAAGCTATTCTCATCCCGTTCAGTACATCGTGTTAATACATACATACACACACACATCACAAACAATAAACATATTACCGAACATTCTGAGAGATAAACATATACATTCCTCCTTTACACAAGTTAGTTCGTGTTAATATTCGTTATATTGTCTGCGCTTGAATGTCATTCATGAAGAAGCTGTCTGGATCATCAGTTTTCATGCTATGTATTGGTGCTAAACATAGCCTTATACTGGTTTCTTAGAATTTCATTAATTTCTTAGTTGTCCTCTATGTACGAACCTTGGGTTGTAATTAAAGGTCCAATACTGGTGTTTTTTTTTTTTATTTTGTTTTGCGTATGTCGAAAATATTTAGGAATTTTCTTTATCTCTTATATAGTTTTCTGTTCCAATTCCATTCCCTCAGACTCATATGATCGCTTCAACGTATGCGCTATGTCTTCGATCTCCCTGTTTAGGTTTATTTTACTTTCTTATGATAATCGTGTCTGCCTAAGCATTTCCGTTATTTTTTTTCCTTCTTCTCTACAGTTGTCTGCGTTCTCTTTCTAGAGTGGTCCTCTTTCTGACCCTCCTCACAGGCACGTGCTTCAAGCAGACCTTGTGTGCTCCAGCTGTCAGTTGAGCTATTCCCTGTGTGGGAGTTTTGTCGCCTTAAGACCGTCTTCCATTGAATGTTTGCAAGGTTTACATTTATTTTTCCCAGTCGATCCTCTTATTGTTGAAATTCAATTGAGTGAATAACCCTTCTCGCTTGTTGGTTCTCTTGGACCTATTACCGTTATTAATGTTAGTTCACTCTTCAATGAGCTTATGGTCTGAGTATGTAGTATCTGAGAGTGTAATGTCACTGATTAGTTCATCATTGTTTGTGAATATCGAGTCTAGTGTGTTTTCGATCCAAGTTGGTTCTGTAATCTGTTGATTGAGCGAGAATTTGTCACAGAATATCAAAAGTTCTCTGACCTGTGGTTGACTATTTCCAGGATGGTTCCCTGCTATGATATTTGTGTTTGCCATTCTTCATCTTAGACTCGGTAAATTGAAATCTCCAAGGAAGATAAAATCTGGAGCTGGGCTTGTTAGGTTATCAAGGATGTTCCCTATTTTTGCATCTGCTCTGTGAATTCCTCAACCGTTGTATCTGGCGGTTTATATATTAGGATAATAATTAGGTTTATTTTCCTACCTTAATTCCAAGTACCTCTACCACCTCATTGGTTGAGTTTAGTATTTCTGTGCATACCAGGTCCTCTTTAATATACAGACCTACTCCTCCATTTGATCTAGTTTCCCTACCACATCTATATAAATTATAATTTGGAAACCAGATTTCACTATCCATGTAAACTTTTGTGAGAGTTTCCATGAATGCCCCAATATTGAGCTTGACTCTAATAGGAGGCCATTTATGAACTTAAATTTATTTCTTGATTTTAACGTTAGGCTTGTATGTCTGCAAATATGAATAATTTTCCATATTGTGTGTCACTTCTAGAGAGATTTGGTAGTTCTCCCTCCTCTCCACCCTGACCCCAGGATGTGCTGTTCTGGCAATGGTTTGCACAGTTTTGGTAGTGGTATTGGGGAGTGTGGTAGTTTTGTACTTACTAGTTGTACTTACCTAGTTGTGCTTGCGGGGATTAAGCTCTGGCTTTTTGGTCCCGCCTCTCAACGGTCAATCAGCTAATGTACAGGTTCCTGAGCCTATTGGGCTCTATCCTATCTACACATGAAGCTGTGTATAGAGTCAGCCTCCAACATATCACTTCCTAATGCATTCCATTTGTCTACTACTCTGACATTGAAATATTCTTTCTACCGTCTCTATGGCTCATTTGGGCACTCAATTTCCACCTGTATCCCCTAGTGCGTGTGCCCCTTTGTGTTAAAAGTCTGTCTTTATCTACCGTATCAATTATAACTCTTCTGTCTCTCAGTGACGTGAGGTTTAATTCCCGTAGTCTCTCCTCATAGCTCATATCCCTCAGTTCGGGCACTAGTCTGGTGGCAAACCTTTGAACCTTTTCCAGTTTAGTCTTATGCTTGACTAGATATGGACTCCATGCTGGAGCCGCATACTCCAGGATTGGTCTGACATATGTTGTATATAATGTACTGAAAGATTCCTTACACAAGTTTCTAAAGGCCGTTCTTATGTTTGCCAGCCTGGCAAATGCCGCTGATGTTATCCTCTTGATATGAGCTTCAGGGGACAGGTCTGGCGTGATATCAACCCCCCAGGTCTTTCTCTCTCTCTCTGACTCTTGAAGTATTTCATCTCCCAAATGATATCTTGCATGGTATATAAGTTAAGGACACTGGCCTGTAGTTCAGTGTCTCTTGTCTGTCACCCTTTTTGTATATTGGAACTACATTAGCCGTTTTCCATATTTCTGGTAGGTCTCCCATTTCCAGTGACCTACTGTACACTATGGAGAGTGGCAAACAAAGTGCTCCTGCACACTCTTTCAATACCCATGGCGAGATTCCGTCCGGTTCAACAGCCTTTCTCACGTCAAGCTCCAATAGGTGTCTCTTGACCTAATCTCTTGTAATTTCGAACCCTTCCATGGTCGCCTGGTTTGCTGCCACCTCTCCCAGCGCCGTGACCTCTCCTTGTTCTATTGTAAAGACCTCCTGGATCCTCGTGTTGAGTTCTTCACACACATCTTTGTCATTCTCTGTGTACCTGTCCTTACCCGATCTAAGTTTCATTACTTGTTCCTTCACTGCTGTTTTCCTCCTGATGTGACTGTGTAGTAGCTTTGGTTCGGTCTTGGCTTTATTAGCTATATCATTTTCAGACCTTTTCTCAGCTGCTCGTCTCACACTAACATACTCCTTCCTGGTTCTCTGGTATCTCTCTCTACTGCCTGGTGTTCTGTTATTACGGAAGTTCCTCCATGCCCTTTTGTTCAGTTCCTTTGCTTCCATACATTCCCTATTAAACCACGGATTCTTCTTTTGCTTCTCGTTTTTTTCCTGTCGGGCCGGGATAAACCTGTTTACCGCCTCCTGACACTTTTGGGTGACATAGTCCATCATGTCTTGTACGGACTTAGTTCTGAGTTCTGTGTCCCATGGTATATCCCTTAGGAATTTATTAATTTCCTAATAGTTTCCCTTTCGGTACGCCAGCCCTTTGTTTCCCAGTTCTTTTTTGGGGAGATAATTCCTAGCTCAACCAGGTACTCAAAGCTCAATACACTATGATCACTCATTCCCAAGGGGGCTTCCAACTTAACTTCCCTTATATCCGACTCATTTAGGGTAAATATCAGATCAAGCAAGGCTGGTTCATCCCCTCCTCTCATTCTTGTCGGTCCCTTGACGTGTTGACTTGGAAAGTTTCTTTTTGCCACATCCAGCAGCTTAGCTCTCCATGTGTCTGGGCCTCCGTGTGGGTGTCTGTTCCCCCAATCTATCTTCCCATGGTTGAAGTCTCCCATGATTAGAAGTCTGGATCCGTTCCTGCTAGCCACAGAAGCTGCTCTCTCTATTATATTGATGGTGGCCATGTTGTTTCCATCATATTTCTGTCTGGGTCTTCTGTCGTTCGGTGGGGGGGGGGGGTTATATATGGCTACTAATAATTACGACTACTACTCTGTGTAATTGGGGAAGGGGTGTAGTATGTGTGGGCTCTGATGACGAATTGTAGTCCAGTCCTGGGCATTCGCCCTCCCCATCCGTACTGCTGCAGTGTTTCTGTCTGCCTGTTCCTCTATCTGTTCTGTCAGCCTCTAAAAACGTCCAGGGTTATTATATTGGACTTTCTCTCTTATAGAGTGCTGTGTACCTCTCACGTGGAAATCAGGGCACTGAAGATCGTAGCATTTCCTCTCATTAATCGAGAGTTTCCATAGCTTAGGCTGGAAATGTTTGCACTCTAATCCAAAACAACATCTGCCCCTCCCTAACATGTTTCGGCATTTTTGGGGATTCATGAATGTGCATTCCGTGCCGCTGGTCCCATATCTGCACTTTTCCTTTGCATAAAATCTGCAAATATTTTCGTCTGTGATTTTAATCTGGTTGTTTGGACCTGTGCATGCCTTGGTCACCTCTGTCTTGGGGCAGTCTGTGTTTTTTGTCCTAACTTCCTAGTTTCCGCATTCTTTATCGGTATTGCCCATACCTTTCTCCTTGTTGATTTGATCTTTCTCATTTTTGTTCTCGTCTTTCTCATTTTCTCTCTCCTTATTCATATTACCGGTTTCTCCCCAGGTCAAGCCTGGGAGTGTCTCCCCAGGTCAAGCCTGGGAGTGTCTTCCCAGGTCAAGCCTGGGAGTGTCTTCCCAGGTCAAGCCTGGGAGTGTCTCCCCAGGTCAAGCCTGGGAGTGTCTCCCCAGGTCAAGCCTGGGAGTGTCTCACCAGGTCAAGCCTGGGAGTGTCTCCCCAGGTCTGTGTTGCCTCACTTTTGCACTGAATTAAACGTTCCCAATTTTTCACGCGACAATTTTCCTACACTTTCAGATCTTTTTATGTTGAGTTATCCTTCACTATTCACTGTACCACTGTTCACTATAGTCCAAGTATACTGATACAAATCTGTAAACATGGGCCTCGTGGCACTACACTCCACGTCGACTGGTGTAGGTGGGTATTCTCTATGTAACACAAAGATCTAGGGTCCTCACTGTATTTTTTTTTCCTTCCTAAGTAAGGTTATACTCTTTGTGATAACTGTGATCCGCGTTCCATCACTTTATCCCTAAAATGTCCGAATATATTAAGGTTTATTTGCGTAGTGGACCACCCACAACCCTCCCACACACAGACACAGACACATGGAAGTAGTTGTAGTTGACAAGTGGAATGCATTAGGCAGTGATGTGGTGGAGGCTGACTCTATACACAGTTTCAAGTGTAGATATGATAGAGCCCAATAGGCTCAGGAACCTGTACACCAGTTGATTGACGATTGAGAGGCGGGACCAAAGAGCCAGAGCTCAACCCCGCAAGCACAACTAGGTAAGTATAACAAGGAAAGTACGTTTTGTGAGTGTGTGGGGTGTGGCCCTCATGGCCACAGGGAACATGTTATGAGTGTGTGGGGTGTGGCCATCATGGCCCAGGGAACATGTTATGAGTGTGTGGGGTGTGGCCCTCATGGCCACAGGGACATGTTATGAGTGTGTGGGGTGTGGCCCTCATGGCCCGGAGGACATGTTATGAGTGTGTGGGGTGTGGCCCTCATGGCCCAGGGGACATGTTATGAGTGTGTGGGGTGTGGCCCTCATGGCCCAGGGGACATGTTATGAGTGTGTGGGGTGTGGCCCTCATGGCCATCCTAGGCTTGGGAGTCTCCTCATTTGCAGTTAGCATCCTCAAGTATATCACTATGTCATATAAATATTGTGTTCCTGCAGTTTTTGTACCACCCTGTGCAGAGTGGGACCACCTACCACACTGTGGGACCTCCTACCACACTGTGGGACCTCCTACCACACTGTGGGACCTCCTACCACACTGTGGGACCACCTACCACACTGTGGGACCTCCTACCACACTGTGGGACCACCTACCACACTGTGGGACCTCCTACCACATTGTGGGACCTCCTACCACACTGTGGGACCTCCTACCACACTGTGGGACCACCTACCACACTGTGGGACCACCTACCACACTGTGGGACCTCCTACCACACCGTGGGACCTCCTACCACACCGTGGGACCTCCTACCACACTGTGCCCAGTTGGACCACACTACCTCACTCAACACAACACTTCCAAACTCCTAATACATGAATGAGAAATACATATTATATGAACCAATATGCTCATATAATAATACCTCCTTCCAAAATTAATATATTTTAGGATACTCGCCACAGTTGGTACTTCTGACACTCACTAGATTACCAGTTTAAAAGCACTACAATCACCTTCTGTGGTTGATTGTTCAATAAATCCCTAAACTATAGGTTTAACAGATCTCTAACACTGTCCATGGAGGACAGAAAAATGTATATATGTGGTGAGCATTGTAAATGTGTGGCCACGTCTGTGGTAGAAAATAATAATAATAGTATTATTAATAAAAATAATAATAATAATAATAATAATAATAATAATAATAAAAACATCCCGACGCGACATAAACTCGTTCATATCCTGTGGCCGCGCCACTGATCTACACTCGTACTGTATAATACAACCCATGCATCCTAATACAAGGAACAATGTAATATAATTGCATACTGCAACACCATAAAATAAAATGAGAATGTCATGCACAACAATATGAAATGAGTCCAGGAATGTGGACAACCGCAATGCATCACCAATGAGATGTGATGATATGCATTTGTGAATTGAATAGTTAGGAACCAGCACCCGGATTCACAAAGCAGTTACGCAATCACTTACGAACCTGTACATCTTTTCTCAATCTTTGGCGGCTTTGTTCACAATTATTAAACAGTTAATGAGCTCCGAAAATGCTTGTAAACTGTTTAATAAATGTAACCAAAGCCGTCAATGATTGAGGAAAGATGTACACGTTCGTAAGTACTTGCGTAACTGCTTTGTGAATCCGGGTTCTTGTAAATACCTGAGTCATACCGCCACCTAACACCGTGTGGGACTATCTTACCACCCAGTGCCCAATACAAATTCCTACTGCCCCGTGCCCAATGGGACCCCTACAATTCCCAGTGTCGAGTGGTCGAGTGGGCCCCTCCGTACACCCTTGTGCACACTGGGAAGACGTACCCTACCATGCCCAGAGGCACCTCCTACTACGCCGTGCCCAATAGGACCTGCTACATTCCGGGTTCAATGGGACCTCCCATCTGGTTGCAATGGAATCACAAAGGCGTGATATATCAATGAACATCATTTGGAGGCATTGGAGCGACTTGAACTCGCGTTCTGGTGATTCCCAGACACCTGCTGCCCGAACCTTCAAGTGAATTCAATAGAGATCCGGGTTGGTCGACTTTTGTACCATCAGGTATCTCCCACTGAGTGCCCAGTGCCCAGTGGGACGTACCTCCCAGTGCCCAGTGGGACGTACCTCCCAGTGCCCAGTGGGACATGCCTCCTAGTGCCCAGTGGGACGTACCTCCCAGTGCCCAGTGGGACATGCCTCCTAGTGCCCAGTGGGACGTACCTCCCAGTGCCCAGTGGGACGTACCTCCCAGTGCCCAGTGGGACGTACCTCCCAGTGCCCAGTGGGACATGCCTCCTAGTGCCCAGTGGGACGTACCTCCCAGTGCCCAGTGGGACATACCTCCTAGTGCCCAGTGGGACGTACCTCCCAGTGCCCAGTGGGACATACCTCACAGTGCCCAGTGGGACGTACCTCCCAGTGCCCAGTGGGACATACCTCCTAGTGTCCAGTGGGACGTACCTCCCAGTGCCCAGTGGGACATACCTCCTAGTGCCCAGTGGGACGTACCTCCCAGTGCCCAGTGGGACTTACCTCCCAGTGCCCAGTGGACATACCTCCCAGTGCCCAGTGGGACGTACCTCCCAGTGCCCAGTGGGACATACCTCCCAGTGCCCAGTGGGACATACCTCCCAGTGCCCAGTGGGACATACCTCCTAGTGCCCAGTGGGACATACCTCCTAGTGCCCAGTGGGACGTACCTCCCAGTGCCCAGTGGGACGTACCTCCCAGTGCCCAGTGGGACGTACCTCCCAGTGCCCAGTGGGACATACCTCCAAGTGCCCAGTGGGACGTACCTCCCAGTGCCCAGAGGGACGTACCTCCCAGTGCCCAGTGGGACGTACCTCCCAGTGCCCAGTGGGACATACCTCCTAGTGCCCAGTGGGACGTACCTCCCAGTGCCCAGTGGAACGTACCTCCAAGTGCCCAGTGGTACGTACCTCCCAGTGCCCAGTGGGACATACCTCCCAGTGCCCAGTGGTACGTACCTCCCAGTGCCCAGTGTGACGTACCTTCCAGTGCCCAGAGGGACGTACCTCCCAGTGCCCAGTGGAACGTACCTCCCAGTGCCCAGTGGTACGTACCTCCCAGTGCCCAGAGGGACGTACCTCCCAGTGCCCAGTGGGACGTACCTCCCAGTGCCCAGTGGGACATACCTCCTAGTGCCCAGTGGGACGTACCTCCCAGTGCCCAGTGGGACATACCTCCTAGTGCCCAGTGGTACGTACCTCGCAGTGCCCAGTGGGACATACCTCCCAGTGCCCAGTGGAACGTACCTCCCAGTGCCCAGTGGTACGTACCTCCCAGTGCCCAGAGGGACGTACCTCCCAGTGCCCAGTGGGACGTACCTCCCAGTGCCCAGTGGGACATACCTCCTAGTGCCCAGTGGGACGTACCTCCCAGTGCCCAGTGGAACGTACCTCCTAGTGCCCAGTGGGACATACCTCCCAGTGCCCAGTGGGACATGCCTCCTAGTGCCCAGTGGGACGTACCTCCCAGTGCCCAGTGGGACGTACCTCCCAGTGCCCAGTGGGACATACCTCCCAGTGCCCAGTGGGACGTACCTCCCAGTGCCCAGAGGGACGTACCTCCCAGTGCCCAGTGGGACGTACCTCCCAGTGCCCAGTGGGACATACCTCCTAGTGCCCAGTGGACGTACCTCCCAGTGCCCAGAGGGACGTACCTCCCAGTGCCCAGTGGTACGTACATCCCAGTGCCCAGTGGGACGTACCTCCTAGTGCCCAGTGGTACGTACCTCCCAGTGCCCAGTGGGACGTACCTCCCAGTGCCCAGTGGGACGTACCTCCCAGTGCCCAGTGGTACGTACCTTCCAGTGCCCAGTGGAACGTACCTCCCAGTGCCCAGTGGGACATACCTCCCAGTGCCCAGTGGGACGTACCTCCCAGTGCCCAGTGGGACGTACCTCCCAGTGCCCAGTGGGACATACCTCCCAGTGCCCAGTGGGACGTACCTCCCAGTGCCCAGTGGGACGTACCTCCCAGTGCCCAGTGGGACATACCTCCCAGTGCCCAGTGGGACGTACCTCCCAGTGCCCAGTGGGACGTACCTCCCAGTGCCCAGTGGGACATACCTCGCAGTGCCCAGTGGGACGTACCTCCCAGTGCCCAGTGGTACGTACCTTCCAGTGCCCAGTGGAACGTACCTCCCAGTGCCCAGTGGGACATACCTCCCAGTGCCCAGTGGGACGTACCTCCCAGTGCCCAGTGGGACATACCTCCTAGTGCCCAGTGGGACATACCTCCCAGTGCCCAGTGGGACGTACCTCCCAGTGCCCAGTGGGACGTACCTCCCAGTGCCCAGTGGGACATACCTCCTAGTGCCCAGTGGGACGTACCTCCCAGTGCCCAGAGGGACGTACCTCCCAGTGCCCAGTGGGACGTACCTCCCAGTGCCCAGTGGGACATACCTCCTAGTGCCCAGTGGGACGTACCTCCCAGTGCCCAGTGGGACGTACCTCCCAGTGCCCAGTGGGACGTACCTCCCAGTGCCCAGTGGGACATACCTCCAAGTGCCCAGTGGGACGTACCTCCCAGTGCCCAGGGACGTACCTCCCAGTGCCCAGTGGGACGTACCTCCCAGTGCCCAGTGGGACATACCTCCTAGTGCCCAGTGGGACGTACCTCCCAGTGCCCAGTGGAGCGTACCTCCAAGTGCCCAGTGGTACGTACCTCCCAGTGCCCAGTGGGACATACCTCCCAGTGCCCAGTGGTACGTACCTCCCAGTGCCCAGTGGGACGTACCTCCCAGTGCCCAGAGGGACATACCTCCCAGTGCCCAGTGGAACGTACCTCCCAGTGCCCAGTGGTACGTACCTCCCAGTGCCCAGTGGGACATACCTCCCAGTGCCCAGTGGGACATACCTCCTAGTGCCCAGTGGTACGTACCTCGCAGTGCCCAGTGGGACATACCTCCCAGTGCCCAGTGGAACGTACCTCCCAGTGCCCAGTGGTACGTACCTCCCAGTGCCCAGAGGGACGTACCTCCCAGTGCCCAGTGGGACGTACCTCCCAGTGCCCAGTGGGACATACCTCCTAGTGCCCAGTGGGACGTACCTCCCAGTGCCCAGTGGAACGTACCTCCTAGTGCCCAGTGGGACATACCTCCCAGTGCCCAGTGGGACGTACCTCCCAGTGCCCAGTGGGACGTACCTCCCAGTGCCCAGTGGAACGTACCTCCTAGTGCCCAGTGGGACATACCTCCCAGTGCCCAGAGGGACGTACCTCCCAGTGCCCAGTGGGACGTACCTCCCAGTGCCCAGTGGGACATACCTCCTAGTGCCCAGTGGGACGTACCTCCCAGTGCCCAGAGGGACGTACCTCCCAGTGCCCAGTGGTACGTACATCCCAGTGCCCAGTGGGACGTACCTCCCAGTGCCCAGTGGTACGTACCTCCCAGTGCCCAGTGGGACGTACCTCCCAGTGCCCAGAGGGACGTACCTCCCAGTGCCCAGTGGAACGTACCTCCCAGTGCCCAGTGGTACGTACCTCCCAGTGCCCAGTGGTACGTACCTCCCAGTGCCCAGTGGTACGTACCTCCCAGTGCCCAGTGGAACGTACCTCCCAGTGCCCAGTGGAACGTACCTCCCAGTGCCCAGTGGTACGTACCTCCCAGTGCCCAGTGGGACGTACCTCCTAGTGCCCAGTGGGACGTACCTCGCAGTGCCCAGTGGGACATACCTCGCAGTGCCCAGTGGGACGTACCTCCCAGTGCCCAGTGGTACGTACCTTCCAGTGCCCAGTGGAACGTACCTCCTAGTGCCCAGTGGGACATACCTCCTAGTGCCCAGTGGTACGTACCTCGCAGTGCCCAGTGGGACATACCTCGCAGTGCCCAGTGGAACGTACCTCCCAGTGCCCAGTGGTACGTACCTTCCAGTGCCCAGTGGAACGTACCTTCCAGTGCCCAGTGGGACGTACCTCCCAGTGCCCAGTGGGACGTACCTCCCAGTGCCAGTGGGACGTACCTCCCAGTGCCCAGTGGGACGTACCTCCCAGTGCCCAGTTGGACGTACCTTCCAGTGTCCAGTGGTACGTACCTCCCAGTGCCCAGTGGGACGTACCTCCCAGTGCCCAGTGGGACGTACCTCCCAGTGCCCAGTGGGACGTACCTCCCAGTGCTCAGTGGGACTTCCCTCCCCACCGTAAAATTCATTTGGACTATATCCCTAGACGACCTATCGATATTAACTCATATCAACTCTAGTGATAATCCATCTTTGTCGACGGGAGCCGGTGGCTGAGCGGACAGAACACTGGACGCGTGATCCTGTGGTCCCGGGTTTGATCCCGGGCGCCGGCGAGAAACAATGAGCAAAGTTCCTTTCACCCTCATGCTCCTGTTACCTCGCAGTAAAAAGGTACCTGAGAGTCAGCAGTCACGGGCTGCTTCCTGGGGGGTGGAGGCCTGGTCGAGGATCGTGCCGCGGGGACAATAAAGCCCCGAAATCATCTCAAGATAACCTCAAGATAACGTCTGGGCCTCGCTTTGGCTCCGAGCTTGGACACTGAGCGTCTGTGGCTTAGCCCCGTACGTTGTCGATATCCCATGTGACTCCATGAATTGAGATCAGTTAAAATGAGATAATGGGTTCATCATATTTATGTGATTTCTCTGAGTGGCTGTAGAGTGTGGATGTTCTCCCCGCAATTCGTACACCCAATTTCTTAATATTTTTTCTGAGAGAAGGGAAGACGGAGGAACGGGGTGGGGGGCGACATATGGGATGAGAGAAAGGCAGAAAAAGATGGGGGATAAGAGACACAAACAGTTATTTCAGTCCCTTATAATAATTCATTTTCTGAGAGGTGCACAAAGAGGAGAGAACCAAAGGGTAGACAAGGGAAGTGGGGAGGGACCAAAGGGACGGAACGAGAGGGGGGGGGAATGTCAAGGGGAAGCTTGGATAAGAGGGATGGGAAGAGACAGAGACTAACCCGACACTGTCAGGTGCCGCTCAAGTCCATACTACAAGAGAGGAATGACTGTCTCATTGGCTGTCTGAAGTTAGAGACCAAAGGCTTGAGGCTAGCCTCACTCAGACCTGCACGGCATGAATGGTCAGGGAACGGGATGGACATAGGCTGGTCGGGGTTACTATTCTATTTTGGAATATTTTTTACCGCAAACTTCATCCCACTGATGAACCACCCACATGGCAATTATAAACAATTATATTATTTAAGAGAGAGGTTCTTACTTACGATTTAGTCGAATTCTGTGTTGCCGTAATCGTTGTTCACAACAACTTGGCGGATTCGTTCAAGTTCGTGGTGCAAGAGTTGCCAAGAAGAGCATTTATGTATTGCACGAACTACATATGCATTGATGACGTTTCTCTTATACCTGTTAGTGCATTCTCTTTTGCGTATTGCACCACGAACGTCAACGAATCCGCCAAATTGTTGTGAACAGCGATTACAGCAACTCAGAATTCGACGAAATCGTAGGATTAATTCCCTCCATTGATCGAGAGGGAAGATGTAAGACCTGGCGGACAGCTAGAAGCCGGAGTCAGGCAATAACCACCTCACCCTATCCTCCGCCGCTCCCTACGATTGAGGGGATTAGGTGAATCATTGTGTGAGGTGTCGCCCACACTTACAAATGTCTAGATTTTTCCTTGTAAGCTTTTACGAGCTATTTATGCCCGTGCTACCTCGTCGGTGGCTTAATCTTCATCAATCAGTCAAACTTGTAAGCTCAGTATAGCTGTGCCAGTTCAACAGTGTACTCCTGAAGATGTCACAATGCTGACGAAACGTCCAACAATCAAAATGGAAAGATTAAGTGATGTAGTGTTTCTTCATCCTCCAGATGGGAGAAGATATTCGCATAGAATGGAAAATATCCAAAAGAAAATTAATAATAGTCACATTGCTGTTGTGTATTAGAGAAAACCTGTTCCCAAAATATACTTATATCTATCTATCTATCTATCTATATATCTATCTATCTATCTATCTATCTATATATATATATATATATATATATTATATATATATATATATATATATATATATATATATATACACCGGCTCCCGTCGACATATATATATATATATATATAATATATATATATATATATATATATATATATATATATATATATATATATATATGTCGTACCTAGTAGCCAGAACACACTTCTCAGCCTACTATGCATGGCCCGATTTGCCTAATAAGCCAAGTTTTCCTGAATTAATATATTTCCTCTAATTTTTTCTCATGAAATGATAAAGTTACCCATTTCATTATGTATGAGGTCAATTTTTTTTTATTTTAGTTAAAATTACCGTAGATATATGACCGAACCTAACCAACCCTACCTAACCTAACCTATCTTTATAGGTTAGGTAGGTTAGGTAGTCGAAAAACAATTAATTCATGAAAACTTGGCTTATATATATATATATATATATATATATATATATATATATATATATATATATATAAAACACATATATTACAGTTGTGTAGTGGAGCAGCAGGTGAACATACAATATTGAGAGACTCGGAAACCAATCTATGACAATATTTGCATCAACAGGTCCCGGTGAAATAGTGAACACTGCCGGCTGGGGAATGTGCCGGCTGCCACTGGGAAAAATACACCAGCGTGAACAATAAGATATATTGACCAATGTTTCTTTACCAGCCAAAGCTATAAGAATACCCGCTGGTTTATGGACCATGAATACAGCAAAACGCGTTATAGAGATAAAATCCTTGTGGTGTGGAGTGGTGTGATGGAGGAGGCTGGTGGCGGCCCAGGCTCCGGATATTGCACAGAGCAACAGCAGATGGGTATTATGAATGCGATATCAATATTGCTAATTCAATTAGAACTCAATGCTATTAGGGCAGTTCAGCCGTTGCAATGACTGTGAACAAATTTTGGGGTTTTGAAAGAGAGAGTTTGGGATGGGGGATAGTGAGGGGGGGGGACAAGAAATTATGCAATTGGTAGTAATTATGGAGCAAGTAACTGGAATATTAAATTTTGCACTTATTCATCTTTACTAATTTGTTGAAAATGTTGTGTTTATTCGTGATTATTTATTTCTAACTCATACAAAGTCGTTTGAAGTCCCTTGTAGTATAGTTTTGTAATAGTTTACCAAAATTTGATAAGAAATGTGCCGATTATTTATAAATGTTTCACGAGATTAACGTCTCGTTAACACTTAAGCGTTTAATCTTACAAGCGCTCAAACGATCTCACACAAACACACATACACAAGTATTTAAGCGTACACAAACACACATGCGCGCGCGCACACACACTCGCAAGCATCAAAAGGCTCACACTCACACATACATTTGCAAACCCTCACACTCACACACACAAGCGAAAGCTCTCAGACGCTCACACTCACAAGTGTTCAAGCACTCACATACACTCACACGACCAAGTACTCAAGCACTTACACTCCCTAGTGTTGAAGCACTCACATACACTCACACGACCAAGTACTCAAGCACACACTCACGACAAATCTTGCCTCACAGGTTTAATAGAATTCTAAGACCAGGCGACCACAGATTAGACGAAAAAGAGAAGGGTGGGCAGACCGCATATTTAAGGATTGTCAGAAAGGTTACGATACAGCACGCCTTAAGACACTGGTACATAAGTTGGAGAAGCAGGCAGGAGGGACGGGTAAGGTGCTCCTTAAGCAACAAAAAGCTGTAGTTTACTGTGAGAGACGAGAGCTTGAGTGGCTAGATATCACCAACTGAGACCCACAAGGGTTAATTCTCTTTCTAATATACATACACTATCCGGCTAACCCTGGGGTCTTTTCCTCCCTCTCCCGTTCTTACTCTTCCTCTCTTCTTACTCTCCTCTCCTTCTCTTTACCACTCTCATCTTCCTCTATTTTCTTCTTTCGTCTTCCCATCTCTTTATTCCCCCATTCTCAAAGATTATTATTATGAAACACTGTAACTGCAGAAGAACTCTATGGGAAACGGAACAAATATTTCAGACGTAGCTTCTTCAAATCATCTTCTAACAAATGTTCTTAAAAGCTTTTAAGGGTTGACAGATGTTAATCTTCTTGTTTGAGGAAATGTTCACTTGAAACAATTAAGCAAGTCCCAGTTGTGTCTGGGTACAAGTGACAGGATGAACAACCCAGCGGGTTTTCTTCCTATTGGAGAGTGTTGTATATGTTGCTATGGCAGTATGTCAACTCACAAGATGAGTGGCGGTGTGTCCACTCACAAGATGAGTGGCGGTGTGTCCACTCACAAGATGAGTGGCGGTGTGTCCACTCACAAGATGAGTGGCGGTGTGTCCACTCACAAGATGAGTGGCGGTGTGTCCACTCACAAGATGAGTGGCGGTGTGTCCACTCACAAGATGAGTGGCGGTGTGTCCACTCACAAGATGAGTGGCGGTGTGTCCACTCACAGGATGAATGGCGGTGTGTCCACTCACAGGATGAGTGGCGGTGTGTCCACTCACAAGATGAGTGGCGGTGTGTCCACTCACAAGATGAGTGGCGGTGTGTCCACTCACAAGATGAGTGGCGGTGTGTTCACTCACAAGATGAGTGGCGGTGTGTCCACTCACAAGATGAGTGGCGGTGTGTCCACTCACACGATGAGTGGCGGTGTGTCCACTCACAGGATGAGTGGCGGTGTGTCCACTCACAGGATGAGTGGCGGTGTGTCCACTCACAAGATGAGTGGCGGTTTGTCCACTCACAAGATGAGTGGCGGTGTGTCCACTCACAAGATGAGTGGCGGTGTGTCCACTCACAAGATGAGTGGCGGTGTGTCCACTCACAAGATGAGTGGCGGTGTGTCCACTCACAAGATGAGTGGCGGTGTGTCCACTCACAAGATGAGTGGCGGTGTGTCCACTCACAGGATGAGTGGTGCTGCCCAATAAACTCGCCCTTCGGGGCAAAATTAAAAAAAAAATATCTAACAAATACCGATATTTGTTAAAGCATTTCACTTGGGGAGACGCAGACTGACCTTTAACACTCCCCTACTCTACATGATTAATATTGCCAAATATGTTTTATTGACAAAGACAATTGTCTATAAAACACTAATTGTCATTTGTCTGTAATTGTCAATTCAATTAGTGTGTATAAAACATCAATTGAATTATCTATAGAATAGACAATTCTATTTTATAGACAAAGATGAACTAAGAGAATATACGTATCGGTCGTAATATTTATTGATGATATAGAAATGAAGAGGAGGATTAGTACAGAGGAAGATAGCAAGAAACTTCAAAATAACCTGGAGAACCTGGAGAAATGATCCAACAAATGGCTGCTAATCTTTAACTCAAGTAAATGCAAAGTAATAAAACTAGATGTAGGAAGCTGGAGGCCAGACACAAAGTATCAAATGGAAGAAGAAATCCTTCAAGAAGCTGGTAGAGAGAAAGCTCTGAGGGCGGATTTCACTCCACGTCTCCTGAATCCCACGTCAAAAGAATATCATCAGCGACAAATGCTAGGCTGGCCTTCATTAGAACTCCCTTAGAACCTTGTGTAAGAAATCATTCAGAACCTTGTTCACCATACGCATGTTAGACCAATCCTAGAATATGCGGCTGCAGCCTGGAGTCCATATCTAGTCATACACAAGATAAAGTTGAAAAAGGTTCAAAGGTAATTCACCAGAATAGTCCCAGATCTGAGAGGTATGAGTTACGAGGAAAGGCTACATGAATTAAATCCCATGTCACTCTCAGACAAACGAGTTAAAAGGGGCATGCTTACCACATGCGAAATTCTTAGGGGAAACGCTACATAATACAAAAGGAATGACTATTTAACACAGGTGGAACACGAACAAGTGGACACAGGTGGAAATGTAGTATCCAAATTGAGTCACAGAAATATTAGAAACCAAATTTCGGTTTTCAGTGAACAAATGGAATGCACAGAGAAATGAAGTTGATTGACAGTTGAAAGTTGAAGTCAAAGTGCTGAAGCTCATCCCCCGCAAGTTAACTTTAGAGAGTGCAATCAGGTGAGAATACACTCACAAGCACTCAACTGCTAGAATCAAACACCCCACACACACTCGTAGACACTCATCCGCTCACCCGCGCCCACACACACACACAGACACACACACACACCACACACACGCACACACACACACACACACACACACACCACACACACACCACACACACACACACAAGCACACAACACACACACACACACACACACAATTACCCAGAGCCGTCGCTATATTTAACACAGAGGTCGACCTTTCATCAAGGCTGTATACAGGAGTGCTTCACACACCGTCATCGGCTCTCCGCACCGTTCA
>WNGS01005680.1:510044-529034 GCA_020271785.1 Procambarus virginalis
GACCAAGAACTATTCTCGACAGTAATAATTGACTACCTTCAGTCCTCTATGTAAAACAAATAAAATAAAAAGCTAGAAAATTCTAGCTCCCAAGGAATCTCATGGGAAGATGACGTTATAAGGAAACTTTCATACCTGCAAATTTATCAGGACAAAGGTCCAAAATAAACTGGCGCCTAAGGTCTGCCAAGAAAAGTCTTCAAAAGACGACCGCATTTAAAGAAGGTTTCTCTGAACTAGGTTCTCTGAACCTCTCGCACACACACACACACACACATTTTAGTTTGTTTAGAAACTTTTTTAGAAACGTTTAGAAAAGTTTAGAAACTTTTTTAGTGTCAGAGTGGTTGACAAATGGAATGCATTAGGAAGCGATGTGGTGGAGGCTGACTCCATACACAGTTTCAAATGTAGATATGATAGAGCCCAGTAGGCTCAGGAAACTGTACACCTGTTGATTGACGGTTGAGAGGCGGGACCAAAGAGCCAGAGCTCAACCCCCGCAAGCACAACTAGGTGAGTACAACTAGGTGAGTACATACCCTCACGCGCAAACACACGCCCTCACGCAAACTCACATGCCCTCATGAACACACACACTCAGTCACGCACAAACACACGCCATCTCGCACACACACACACACGCCCTCAAGCACACACACACACGCCCTCACGCACACACAAGGATTAAGACAGAGGAGGACAGCTTGAGGCTTCAAGAAGACCTGGACAAGCTGCAGGAATGGTCGAACAAATGGCTGTTAGAGTTTAACCCAAACAAATGTAATGTAATGAAGATAGGGGTAGGAAGCAGGAGACCAGATACAAGGTACCATTTGGGAGATGAAATACTTCAAGAGTCAGAGAGAGAGAAAGACCTGGGGGTTGATATCACGCCAGACCTGTCCCCTGAAGCTCATATCAAGAGGGTAACATCAGCAGCATATGCCAGGTTAGCTAACATAAGAACGGCCTTTAGAAACTTGTGTAAGGAATCTTTCAGAACATTATATACCACATATGTCAGACCAATCCTGGAGTATGCGGCTCCAGCATGGAGTCCATATCTAGTCAAGCATAAAACTAAACTGGAAAAGGTTCAAAGGTTTGCCACCATACTAGTACCCGAGCTGAGAGGTATGAGCTACGAGGAGAGACTACGGGAATTAAACCTCACTTCGTTGGAAGACAGAAGAGTTAGGGGGGACATGATCACCACATTCAAGATTCTCAGGGGAATCGACAGGGTTGATAAAGACAGGCTGTTTAACACAAGGGGCACACGCACTAGGGGACACAGGTGGAAACTGAGTGCCCAAATGAGCCACAGAGATATTAGAAAGAACTTTTTAGTATCAGAGTGGTTGACAAATGGAATGCATTAGGAAGCGATGTGGTGGAGGCTGACTCCATACACAGTTTCAAGTGTAGATATGTTAGAGCCCAATAGGCTCAGGAAACTGTACACCTGTTGATTGACGGTTGAGAGGCGGGACCAAAGAGCCAGAGCTCAACCCCCGCAAGCACAACTAGGTGAGTACACACGCCCTCATGCACACACACGCCCTCACATACACTCACGCACACACACAACCTCACGTCCCTGGAAAACAGAAGAGTAAGGGGAGACATGATAACCACCTACAAAATTCTCAGGGGAATTGACACGGTGGACAAAGACAAAATCTTCAGCATGGGTGGAACACGAAAAAGGGGACACAGGTGGAAACTTAGTACCCAGATGAGCCACAGAGACTTCAGAAAGAATTTTTTCAGTGTCAGAGTAGTTAATAAATGGAATACATTACGAAGTGATGTGGTGGAGGCTGACTCCATACACAGTTTCAAATATAAGTGTGATAGAGCCCAGTAGGCTCAGGAATCTGTACACCAGTTGATTGACGGGTGAGAGGCGGGACCAAAGAGCCAAAGCTCAACCCCGCAAGCACAACTAGGTGAGTACACACACACACAGCACTCATGCATAAACACAGTCCTAATAAAGCGGAAATGGAAGTTTGAAGACCTGATGAATCGGGGTAGCAATGAGAGCACAAGCTCCATACATGACCCTCAGACAGCAGATGGGAGGAAGATTGTGATCTTGGTAATCTACAATCCCCCCACCAAATAGTAGAAGACCCAGGCAGGAGTATGATGACAACAGCAAGGCATGCATTGATGAACTGCAGAAGGCAGCAACATTAGCTCACAGAATGAGAGCAAAACTGCTGGTCATGGGGACCTAAAACATCGAGAGGTAAATTGGGAATCAAGGAATCCCGATGTAGGGGAAGAAACGTGGAGAGTAAAGTTAGTAGATGTTATAGACAGGAATTTCCAAAAGCGACATGTGAAGGAAGACACAAGGAAAAGAGGAGGAGATGCACCGAGCCTATTAGACCTTATTTTCATCCAGAACGTAGAAGACATCAAGAATTTGGAACATAAATACCTCTAGGGGGCCAGTGACCATTGTGTCCTAGTCTTTGACTAAAAGATGGAATTCAAACTTTTGACCAAGGGACAAGAGGTCTGGGAAAGCATAGTTGACTACAGGAAAGGGGACTACATGAAGATAATGGACTATCTGGGAAAAGTGCAGTGGGAAGAAGAAATTAAAGGAAAAACCGTCCGAGATATGATGGACCTAGTCATACAGAAATGCCAGGAGGCCGAAGAGAGATTTATAGCAACAGTAAAGGAAAAAAGTAAGAGGGAATATAATAACCCATGGTTTAATAGACAGTGAAAGGAAGCAAAAATGAGCATCAAGCGGGAGTGTAGGAAGTTGTTACGAATCTTGTATGGATTCTAACATTATCATTATGCTTATTATTAATATAGTATCCAGTTGTATATGCAATTGACATTGTATGATTATAGACTATTGTATGTTGTATATTGTAACATGCTTTAGTGTGCCTGAGTTGCATTATATTGTATGAGGCTTGTGCAAGTTAATTCCTGCTGGAGGGAGTGTGGTTTCTTCCGTGTGGGGGGGGGGGATGACCATATTTGGATGTGCATGAGTGTGGGCTCGTTGTCAAACTAGCGTTTATATTTCAACCTTGATTAATTCTTATTATTGTTTGGCATTAAATTCTTGTGAGTAATGTAACACTATTATATACTCTTAAGTTTATCAATTATTTAATTATTAGTACTATACTTTTGTTAGTAGAGTTTCACAAGAGTTCATGTGGATGCTTAGTTGATGTTGTGGTAGGATGCCTGTGTGCTGGCTGGAGATTTTAGTCAGACGCGTGGGTAGCTGCATGGAGAGGAGACATGTGTACAAGTTAAGTTAGGGGATATTGTTTATTTAGTTCATTACTCAGTTAATTCTCTTGGTATGACTAATTGTGCTACACCATTTATTCATTCATGTGTTTTAAGCGATGGTCTGTGTTTACTAAGGNGTGCCCCTTGTGTTAAACAGCCTGTCTTTATCAACCCTGTCGATTCCCCTGAGAATCTTGAATGTGGTGATCATGTCCCCCCTAACTCTTCTGTCTTCCAACGAAGTGAGGTTTAATTCCTGCAGTCGCTCCTCGTAGCTCATACCTCTCAGCTCGGGTACTAGTCTGGTGGCAAACCTTTGAACCTTTTCCAGTTTAGTCTTATGCTTGACTAGATAGGGACTCCATGCTGGAGCCGCATACTCCAGGATTGGTCTGACATATGTGGTATATAATGTTCTGAAAGATTCCTTACACAAGTTTCTAAAGGCCGTTCTTATGTTAGCCAACCTGGCATATGCTGCTGATGTTATCCTCTTGATATGAGCTTCAGGGGACAGGTCTGGCGTGATATCAACCCCCAGGTCTTTCTCTCTCTCTGACTCTTGAAGTATTTCATCTCCCAAATGATACCTTGTATCTGGTCTCCTGCTTCCTACCCCTATCTTCATTACATTACATTTGCTTGGGTTAAACTCTAACAGCCATTTGTTCGACCATTCCTGCAGCTTGTCCAGGTCTTCTTGAAGTCTCAAGCTGTCCTCCTCTGTCTTAATCCTTCTCATAATTTTGGCGTCGTCAGCAAACATTGAGAGGAATGAGTCTATACCCTCTGGGAGATCATTTACGTATATCAGAAACAGGATAGGTCCAAGTACAGAGCCCTGTGGGACTCCACTGGTGACTTCACGCCAGTCTGAGGTCTCACCCCTCACTGTAACTCTCTGTTTCCTATTGCTTAGGTACTCCCTTATCCACTGGAGCGCCCTACCTGTTACTCCTGCCTGTTTCTCCAGCTTATGCATCAACCTTTTTGGGGTACTGTGTCAAAGGCTTTCCGACAGTCCAAAAAAATGCAGTCCGCCCACCCTTCTCTTTCTTGCTTAATTCTTGTCACCTGATCGTAGAATTCTATCAATCCTGTAAGGCAAGATTTACCCTCCCTGAACCCATGTTGATGGGTTGTCACGAAGTCTCTTCTCTCCAGATGTGTTACTAGGTTTTTTCTCACAATCTTCTCCATCACCTTGCATGGTATACAAGTTAAGGACACTGGCCTGTAGTTCAGTGCCTCTTGTCTGTCACCCTTTTTGTATATTGGTACTACATTAGCAGTCTTCCATATTTCTGGTAGGTCCCCCGTTTCCAGTGACTTACTATACACTATGGAGAGTGGTAAGCAAAGTGCTCCTGCACACTCTTTCAATACCCATGGCGAGATTCCATCCGGCCCAACAGCTTTTCTCACATCCAGCTCCAATAGGTGCTTTTTGACCTCATCTCTTGTAATTTCGAACCTATCCAAGGTCACCTGGTTTGCTGCCACCTCTCCCAGCGCCGTGATATCTCCCTGTTCTATTGTAAAGACCTCCTGGAACCTTTTGTTGAGTTCTTCACACACCTCTTTGTCATTCTCTGTGTACCTGTCCTCGCCCACCCTAAGTTTAATCACCTGTTCCTTCACTGTTGTCTTCCTCCTGATGTGACTGTGTAGTAGCTTTGGTTCAGTCTTGGCTTTGTTAGCTATATCATTTTCATACCTTTTCTCAGCTGCTCTTCTCACACTGACATACTCGTTCCTGGTTCTCTGGTATCTCTCTCTACTTTCTGGTGTTCTGTTATTACGAAGTTCCTCCATGCCCTTTTGTTCAGCTCTTTTGCTTTCATACATTCCCTATTAAACCACGGATTCTTCCTTTGCTTCTCTGTTTTTTCCTGTTGGGCTGGGACAAACCTGCTTACAGCCTCCTGACATTTTTGGGTGACATAGTCCATCATGTCTTGTACGGACTTGGTTCCGAGTTCTGTGTCCCAATGTATATCCCATAGGAATTTATTCATCTCCTCATAGTTTCCCTTTCTGTACGCCAGCCCTTTGGTTCCCAGTTCTTTTTTGGGGGTGATAATTCCTAGCTCAACCAGGTACTCAAAGCTCAATACACTATGATCACTCATTCCCAGGGGGCTTCCAACTTAACTTCCCTTATATCCGACTCATTTAGGGTAAATATCAAATCCAGCAAGGCTGGTTCATCCCCTCCTCTCATTCTTGTCGGTCCCTTGACGTGTTGACTTAGAAAGTTTCTTGTTGCCACATCCAGCAGCTTAGCTCTCCACGTGTCTGGGCCTCCGTGTGGGTCTCTGTTCCCCCAATCTATCTTCCCATGGTTGAAGTCTCCCATGATTAGAAGTCTGGATCCGTTCCTGCTAGCCACAGAAGCTGCTCTCTCTATTATATTGATGGTGGCCATGTTGTTTCTATCATATTCCTGTCTGGGTCTTCTGTCATTCGGTGGGGGGTTATATATGACTACTATTATAATTTTCTGTCCTCCAGTTGCAATGGTGCCTGATATGTAGTCCCTGAAACCTTCACAGTTCTGAATTACCATCTCTTCGAAACTCCAACCTTCTCTTAGTAGCAAAGCCACACCACCTCCTCCTCTCCCTTCTCTCTCTTTCCTCACTACATAGTAGCCCTGTGGAAACACTGCATTTGTTATGATTTTCGTTAGCTTTGTTTCTGTGAGTGCTATTATGTCTGGGTTTTCTTCTAGTGCCCACTCTCCAAGTTCACTAGTTTATTTTGTAATCCCATCTATGTTAGTGTACATCGCCTTGAAGCTCACTTTCTTCTGTTCATTTACATATCCCTTTCTTGGCGAGTATTCTACTGTGTGTGGGAAGCTGTTCCGTGGGTGAGAGGATCTGTGAGGTGGTTTGCAGGGTCGCAGAGGGTTTTGGGGTGGGGGGTGGGGGTTTAAGGGAGGGGGAACGGGTAGGGTGTGGGTTAAGGAGATAGGGGGGACATGGAGGATACGGGTGAGGGGGAGGAGGAATAGGGAGGGTATGGGATGAAGGGGGAAGGGGGGGGGACTGGGGGGGAAAGGTGGGAGGGGGGACATGATGGGAATGGGGATGGGTTGTCGGGGTCAGAATGGGGTGGGGGGGGAGGGAGGTTGGGTGGGGGCAGGTAGGGTGAGGAGAAGGAGGGTTTCTATGCAGAGGGGGTTGGTGGTGTTGCCCCCCCCCCCTCTGGTGTTGCTGGGATGCTGGTTTTGGGTTCCCCTCTTGTCTCTGGGACTGCTGTGTTGGGGCTGTGATTTCCTGGTTTGCTCCTCTCTCCCTGCGCTTCCTCCTTGCCTCTGCTGCCCTGGCTCTCTCCTCCTTCGTCCTGTCCCTCTGCAGGAATACTTGTTTGTATCCCTCCACATGTTGGAGACGACTCTTCTTTTCTAGAATATCCTCCTTTGTGGTTTCGTTTGCAAACACCACCTTTATAAGTCGGTTTCTGTCCCTGTTGTACCAGCCCAACCTGAAAACCTTCTCAATGTTGTGTGCAGCCTCTTCCATCTGTAACCCCTTCAGTAGCCCATGTACTGCCTCTCTATCCTTGCCATTCCATTCTTGCCTGTTGGATCCTTCCTGTTCTTTGATGCCTACAACTACCACTGATCTCTTTCTCTCCAGCAGTTGAGTGGTGCACCTTGCTGCTTCCTGTGAGGTAGCAGCTTGCATGGCTACCTCCCTCACTGTGGCCATTGCTTCTGAGCTCTTTTTCAATATGTCCGCAAATGCGTCAGGTACTGAGGCATTTCCTTCCAATGTAACATTCCCACCTTCCCTTTGGATGATAATCTGATGCTCGGTCTCTTTATTTTTCTCTGTGAGAGATTTGATCTCCTCCCTTGCTGATGTCAGCTCACTTTGCAGGTTGTTAATTGTAATCCTCATTTCATTCATCTCCCTCCTAAATTCCTCCAGTGCTTGGTGTAGCAATTCTTGCGTTTGTTCCCCCTGGCTGCTTCCCATAACCCTGCTTCGGCCTCCTGCCATTTTGCCCCTTGTCAAGAGAGGTAGCAAGGGAGAGAGAGATCAAGAGAGCAAAAGAGAGAACAGGAGAGACACACAGCTTGGTACACTCACTGCTAGGTACACTCACTGCTAGGTACACTCACTGCTAGGTACACCCACTGCTAGGTACACACACAGCTAGGTACACTCACTGCTAGGTACACTCACAGCTAGGTACACTGACTGCTAGGTACACTCACTGCTAGGTACACTCACTGCTGTGCTGAGTGTACCTAGCTGTGTGTGTACCGAGCAGTGAGTGTACCTAGCTGTGAGTGTACCTAGCAGTGAGTGTACCTAGCAGTCAGTGTACCTAGCTGTGAGTGTACCTAGCAGTGAGTGTACCTAGCTGTGTGTGTACCTAGCAGTGGGTGTACCTAGCAGTGAGTGTACCTAGCAGTGAGTGTACCTAGCAGTGAGTGTACCTAGCAGTGAGTGTACCTAGCAGTGAGTGTACCAAGCTGTGTGTGTACCTAGCTGTGTGTGTACCTAGCTGTGAGTGTACCTAGCAGTGAGTGTACCTAGCTGTGTGTGTACCTAGCAGTGAGTGTACCTAGCTGTGAGTGCACCTAGCAGTGAGTGTGCCTAGCTGTGTGTGTACCTAGCGGTCAGTGTACCTAGCTGTGTGTGTACCTAGCAGTGAGTGTACCTAGCTGTGTGTGTACCTAGCAGTGAGTGTACCTAGCTGTGTGTGTACCTAGCAGTGAGTGTACCTAGCTGTGTGTGTACCTAGCTGTGAGTGTACCTAGCTGTGAGTGTACCTAGCAGTGAGAGTACCTAGCTGTGTGTGTACCTAGCTGTGTGTGTACCTAGCTGTGTGTGTACCTAGCTGTGAGTGTACCTAGCTGTGTGTGTACCTAGCTGTGTGTGTACCTAGCTGTGAGTGTACCTAGCAGTGAGTGTACCTAGCTGTGTGTGTACCTAGCAGTGAGTGTACCTAGCTGTGAGTGCACCTAGCAGTGAGTGTGCCTAGCTGTGTGTGTACCTAGCAGTCAGTGTACCTAGCTGTGTGTGTACCTAGCAGTGAGTGTACCTAGCTGTGAGTGTACCTAGCAGTGAATGTACCTAGCTGTGTGTGTACCTAGCTGTGAGTGTACCTAGTTGTGAGTGCACCTAGCTGTGAGTGTACCTAGCTTTGTTTACCTAGCTGTGAGTGTACCTAGCTGTGTTTACCTAGCTGTGAGTGTACCTAGCTGTGAGAGTACCTAGCTGTGAGTGTACCTAGCTGTGTGTGTACCTAGCTGTGTGTGTACTTAGCTGTGAGTGTACCTAGCTGTGAGTGTACATAGCTGTGAGTGTACCTAGCTGTGAGAGTACCTAGCTGTGAGTGTACTTAGCGGTGTGTACCTAACTGTGAGTGTACCTAGCTGTGACTATACCTAGCTGTGAGTGTACCTAGCTGTGTACTCACCTATTTGTACTCACCTATTTGTGCTTGCGGGGGTTGAGCTTTGGCTCTTTGGTCCCGCCTCTCAACTGTCAATCAACTGGTGTACAGATTCCTGAGCCTACTGGGCTCTATCATATCTACACTTGAAACTGTGTATGGAGTCAGCCTCCACCACATCACTGCCTAATGCATTCCATCCGTTAACTACTCTGACACTGAAAAAGTTCCTTCTAACGTCTCTGTGGCTCATGTGGGTACTCAGTTTCCACCTGTGTCCCCTTGTTCGCGTCCCCCCAGTGTTGAATAGTTTGTCCTTGTCTACCCGGTCGATTCCTCTGAGGATTTTGTAGGTTGTGATCATATCTGCCCTTACTCTTCTGTCTTCCAGTGTCGTAAGGTGCATTTCCCGCTGCCTTTCCTCGTAACTCATGCCTCTTAGTTCTGGGACTAGTCTAGTGGCATACCTTTGGACTTTTTCCAGCTTCGTGTACTCACCTAATTGTATTCACCTAATTGTGCTTGCGGGGGTTGAGCTTTGGCTCTTTGGTCCCGCCTCTCAACTGTCAATCAACTGGTGGACAGATTCCTGAGCCTGCTGGGCTCTATCATATCTACATTTAAAACTGTGTATGGAGTCAGCCTCCACCACATCACTGCCTAGTGCATTCCATTTACTAACTACTCTGACACTGAAAAAATTCTTTCTAATGTCTCTGTGGCTCATTTGGGTACTCAGCTTCCACCTGTGTCCCCTTGTTCGCGCTCCTCCAGTGTTGAATAGTTCATCCTTGTTTACCCGGTCAATTCCCCTGAGGATTTTGTAGGTTGTGATCATGTCCCCCCTTACTCTTCTGTCTTCCAGTGTCGTAAGTTGCATTTCCCACAGCCTTTCCTCATAACTCATGCCTCTTAGTTCTGGAACTAGTCTAGTAGCATACCTTTGGACTTTTTCCAGCTTCGCCTTGGCCTTGACAAGGTACGGGCTCCATGCTGGGGCCGCGTACTCCAGGATTGGTCTTACATATGTGTACCTAGTACTCTAGACTGTGTGTGTACCTAGCAGTGTGTGTACTTAGCTGTGTGTACCTAGCTGTGTGTGTACCTAGCTGTGAGTGTACCTAGCTGTGAGTGTACCTAGCTTTGAGTGTACCTAGCTGTGAGTGTACCTAGCTGTGAGTGTACCTAGCTGTGAGTACCTAGCTGTGAGGTACCTAGTGTACCTAGCTGTGAGTGTACCTTTCTGTGAGAGTACCTAGCTGAGAGAGTACCTAGCTCTGAGTGTACCTTGCTGTGTGTGTACCTAGCTGTGGGTGTACCTTGCAGTGAGTGTACCATGCTGTGAGAGTACCTAGCTGTGAGTGTACCTAGCTGTGAGTGTACCTATCTGTGAGTGTACCTGTCTGTGAGAGTACCTATGTGTATGTATATGTCTTACGTGTGTGTACCTAGCTGTGTGTACCTAGCTGTGAGAGTACCTAGCTGTGAGTGTACTTAGCTGTGTGTACCTAGCTGTGAGTGTACCTAGCTGTGAGTGTACCTAGCTGTGAGTGTACCTAGCTGTGTGTGTACCTAGCTGTGTGTACCTAGCAGTGAGTGTACCTAGCTGTGAGTGTACCTAGCTGTGAGTGTATCTAGCTGTGAGTGTACCTAGCTGTGAGTGTACCTAGCAGTGAGTGTACCTAGCTGTGAGTGTACCAAGCTGTGAGAGTACCTAGCTGTGAGTGTACTTAGCTGTGTGTACCTAACTGTGAGTGTACCTAGCTGTGACTATACCTAGCTGTGAGTGTACCTAGCTGTGTGTGTACCTAGCTGTGAGTGTACTTAGCTGTGTGTACCTAGCTGTGAGTGTACCTAGCTGTGAGTGTACATAGCTGTGAGTGTACCTAGCTGTGTGTGTACCTAGCTGAGTGTGTACTTAGCTGTGTGTACCTAGCTGTGAGTGTACCTAGCTGTGAGTGTACTTAGCTGTGAGTGTACCTAGCTGTGTGTGTACCTAGCTGTGTGTGTACCTAGCTGTGTGTGTACCTAGCTGTGTGTGTACCTAGCTGTGTGTGTACCTAGCTGTGTGTGTACTTAGCTGTGTGTACCTAGCTGTGAGTGTACCTAGCTGTGTGTGTACCTAGCTGTGAGTGTACCTAGCTGTGTGTGTACCTAGCTGTGAGTGTACCTAGCAGTGAGCGTACCTAGCTGTGAGTGTAACTTGCTGTGAGAGTACCTATCTGTGAGTGTACTTAGCTGTGTGTACCTAACTGTGAGTGTACCTAGCTGTGACTATACCTAGCTGTGAGTGTACCTAGCTGTGTGTACCTAGCTGTGAGTGTACCTAGCTGTGAGTGTACCTAGCAGTGAGTGTACCTAGCTGTGACTATACCTAGCAGTGAGCGTACCTAGCTGTGAGTGTACCTAGCTGTGAGTGTACCTAGCTGTGAGTGTACCTAGCTGTGAGTGTACCTAGCAGTGAGTGTACCTAGCTGTGACTATACCTAGCAGTGAGGGTACCTAGCTGTGAGAGTACCTAGCTGTGAGTGTACTTAGCTGTGAGTGTACCTTGCTGTGAGAGTACCTAGCTGTGTGTACCTAGCTGTGAGTGTACCTTGCTGTGAGAGTACCTAGCTGTGAATGTACCTAGCTGTGAGTGTACCTTGCAGTGAGTGTACCTAGCTGTGAATGTACCTAGCTCTGAGTGTACCTTGCTGTGTGTGTACCTAGCAGTGAGTGTACCTAGCTGTGAGTGTACCTTGCAGTGAGTGTACCTAGCTCTGAGTGTACCTTGCTGTGTGTGTACCTAGCTGTGAGAGTACCTAGCTGTGAGTGTACCTAGCTGTGAGTGTACCTATCTGTGAGTGTACCTATCTGTGAGAGTACCTCGCTGTGAATGTACCTAGCTGTGAGTGTACCTAGCTGTGTGTGTACCTAGCTGTGAGTGTACCTAGCTGTGTGTGTACTTAGCTGTGTGTACCTAGCTGTGTGTGTACCTAGCTGTGTGTGTACCTAGCTGTGTGTGTACCTAGCTGTGAGTGTACTTAGCTGTGTGTACCTAGCTGTGAGTGTACCTAGCTGTGTGTGTACCTAGCTGTGTGTGTACCTAGCAGTGTGTGTACTTAGCTGTGTGCACCTAGCTGTGTGTGTACCTAGATGTGAGTGTACCTAGCTGTGAGTGTACCTAGCTTTGAGTGTACCTAGCTGTGAGTGTACCTAGCTGTGAGTGTACCTAGCTGTGTGTACCTAGCTGTGAGTGTACCTAGCTGTGAGTGTACCTAGCTGTGAGGGTACCTAGCTGTGAGTGTACCTAGCTGTGAGTGCACCTAGCTGTGAGTGTACCTAGCTGAGAGTGTACCTAACTGTGTGTACCTAGCTGTGAGTGTATCTAGCTGTGAATGTACCTAGCTGTGAGTGTACCTAGGTCTGAGTGTACCTAGCTGTGAGTGTACCTAGATGAGAGTGTACCTAGCTGTGTGTATCTAGCTGTGAGTGTACCTAGCTGTGAGGGTACCTAGCTGTGAGTGTACCTAGCTGTGAGTGTACCTAGCTGTGTGTGTACCTAACTGTGTGTGTACCAAGCTGTGATTGTACCTAGCTGTGAGTGTACCTAGCAGTGAGTGTACCTAGCTCTGAGTGTACCTAACTGTGAGTGTACCTAGGTCTGAGTGTACCTAGCTGTGAGTGTACCTAGCTGTGTGTGTACCTAGTTGTGAGTGTAGCTAGGTGTGAGTGTACCTACTTGTAAGTGTACCTAACTGTGTGTACCTAGCTTTGAGTGTACCTAGCTGTGAGTGTACCTAGCTGTGAGTGTACCTAGCTGTGAGTGCACCTAGCTGTGAGTGTACCTAGATGTGAGTTTAACTAGCTGTGAGTGAACCTAGCTGTGAGTGTACCTGTGTTTACTTAGCTGTGAGTGCACCTAGCTGTGAGTGTACCTAGATGTGAGTTTAACTAGCTGTGAGTGAACCTAGCTGTGAGTGAACCTAGCTGTGAGTGTATCTGTGTTTACTTAGCTGTGAGTGCACCAAGCTGTGAGTGTACCTAGATGTGAGTTTAACTAGCTGTGAGTGAACCTAGCTGTGAGTGTACCTGTGTTTACTTAGCTGTGAGTGTACCTGTTTGTACCTAGATGTGAGTGCACCTAGCTGTGAGTGTATCTGGTTGTGAGTGTACATAGCTGTGAGTGTACCTGTGTGTACCTAGCTGTGAGTGTACCTAGCTGTGAGTGTACCTGGTTGTGAGTGTACCTAGCTGTGAGTGTACCTAGCTGTGAGTGTACTTAGCTGTGAGGACAAGAAGTGAACCCAGATGTAATCGGACTCACTGAAACAAAACTCTCTGGAATCATAACGAATGCCGTGTTTCCCTCGGAGTACACAGTAATAAGGAAAGAGAGGGAAGGTAGGGGAGGAGGCGGAGTGGTCCTACTCATGAGAAAAGAATGGAGTTTTAAGGAGATGGCTATCCAGGGCTCTGAGGGGTACAGAGACTACATAGCAGGCACCATGACAATGGGAGGACCAAGAATAGTAGTAGCAGTAATATACAACCCTCCACCAAATGACAGAAGACCCAGTCAAGAGTATGAAAACAACAACATGGAAGTTAACACTATAATTGAGAGGGCAGCCTCTGCTGCCTGTAGAAATAGATCCCACCTGCTCATCATGGGCGACTTCAATCACGGAAGGATTGACTGGGAGAACAAGGAACCGCATGGAGGCGAGGATACGTGGAGAGCCAAACTATTGGAGGTGGTGATTAGAAACTTTTTAACCCAGTATGTCAGAAAACCCGCAAGGATGAGAGGAAATGACGAACCAGTAAGACTCAACCCAGTCTTCACTCTGAACGACTCCGATATAAGAGAAATCTCTTTTGAGGATCCAGTAGGAATGAGCGACAACAGTGTACTGGTGTTTGAGTACCTGATTGAAGAAGGGTTATTGAACTCGAGGAGGGATACCGAAACCAAAAGGTTAGCATACCGAAAGGGTAACTATGTGGGGATTAGAAAATTCCTAACAGATATAGCATGGGAAACAGAGCTTAGGGGAAAGACGGCCCAAGATATGATGGATTACATCACGCAGAAATGCAAGGACGCAGCAATCAAGTTTGTCCCAGTCCAAAAGGAAAACAGTGAAATGAAAATGAGAAACCCATGGTTTAATCAGAGATGTAGGCTAGATAAGCAGCAAAGTGAAAGGGCATTGAGAAACTATAGGAATAACAGGACACTGCAGAGCAGAGAAAGATACCAGAATGCCAGGAATGAATATGTCAGGATGAGAAGAGAGGCAGAAAGACAATACGAAAATGACATCGCAAGCAAGGCAAAGATGCAGCCTAAATTGTTGCATAGCCACATCAGAAGAAAAACAACAGTAAAGGAACAGGTTATGAAATTAAGGATAGGGGCGGAAGGATTCACTACAAATGACAAGGAAGTGTGTGAGGAACTGAATAAGAAATTCCAGGAAGTCTTCACCTTAGAGCAAGGAGAAATTCCAGAGATAAGAGAGGGAATAGCTAACCAGGAACCATTGGAAGGATTTGAGATTACCAGCGGGTTAGTAAGGAAGTGTTTACTAGAGTTGGATGTGACAAAGGCTATAGGCCCAGATGGGATCTCCCCTTGGATACTAAAGGAAGGAGCAAAAGAACTGTGCCTACCACTCTCCATAGTGTATAACAAATCACTGGCAACAGGGGAACTGCCGGATATTTGGAAAGCAGCTAACGTAGTCCCGATATACAAGAAAGGGGATAGACAGGAGGCACTGAACTACAGGCCAGTGTCCCTAACCTACATACCATGCAAGATGATGGAGAAGATTGTGCGAAAAAGGCTAGTGGAGCATCTGGAGCGAGGGAACTTTGTAATACAGCATCAACATGGATTCAGGGAAGGCAGGTCCTGCCTCACAGGGTTACTTGAATTCTACGACCAGGCAACAAAATAAGGCAAGAAAGAGAAGGGTGGGCAGACTGCATATTTTTGGATTGTCAGAAAGCCTTTGATACAGTGCCACACAAGAGGCTAGTGAGAAAGCTGGAGATGCAGACTGGAGTGAAAGGGAAGGTACTCCATTTGATAAAGGAGTACCTAAGCAACAGGAGACAACGAGTCTGTGTGAGGGGTGAGGTCTCAGATTGGCGAGACGTTACAAGTTGAGTCCCGCAGGAGTCAGTGCTTGGAATTATACTGTTTCTGGTATATGTAAATGATCTCCCAGAGGGTATAGATTCGTTCCTCTCAATGTTTGCCGACGATGCAAAAATTATGAGGAGGATTGAAACAGAGGATGATAGTAGGAGGCTACAAGAAGAACTAGACAGACTGAGTGAATGGTCCAACAAATGGCTGTTGAAGTTTAACCCGAGTAAATGCAAAGTAATGAAACTAGGCAGTGGAAACAGGAGGCCAGACACAGGATACAGAATAGGAGATGAAGTACTTAATGAAGCAGACAGAGAGAAAGATCTAGGAGTTGAAATCACACCAAATCTGTCTCCTAAAGCCCACATAAAGAGAATAACGTCTGCGGCATATGCGAGGCTGGCTAACATCAGAACAGCGTTCAGGAACCTGTGTAAGGAATCATTCAGAATCTTGTACACCACATATGTAAGACCAATCCTGGAGTATGCGGCCCCAGCATGGAGCCCGTACCTTGTCAAGCACAAGACGAAGCTGGAAAAAGTCCAAAGGTATGCTCCTAGACTTCTCCCAGAACTAAGAGGCATGAGTTATGAGGAAAGGCTGCGGGAAATGCACCTTACGTCACTGGAAGACCGAAGAGTAAAGGTGGACATGATCACAACCTACAAAATTCTCAGGGGAATCGACCAGGTAAACAAGGATAAACTATTCAACACTGGCGGGACGCGAACAAGGGGACACAGGTGGAAACTGAGTACCCACATGAGCCACAGGGACGTAAGAAGGAACTTTGTCAGTGTCAGAGTAGTTAACAGATGGAATCCATTAGGCAGTGATGTGGTGGAGGCTGACTCCATACACAGTTTTAAATGTAGATATGATAGAACCCAATAGGCTCAGGAACCTGTACACCAGTTGATTGACAGTTGAGAGGAGGGACGAAAGAGCCAAAGCTCAACCATGGTAGCCTGTTGGATAGCGCGCAGGACTCGTAATTCTGTGTCGCGGGTTCGATTCCCGCACCAGGCAGAAACAAATGGGAAAAGTTTCTTTCACCCTGAATGCCCCTGTTACCTAGCAGTAAATAGGTACGTGGGAGTTAGTCAGCTGTCACGGGCAGCTTCCTGAGGTGTGTTTGTGGTGTGGAAAAAGAAAAAAGTAGTTAGTAAACAGTTGATAGACAGTTGATAGGTGGGCCGAAAGATTGATTTGATTGTTGCCGCCGAAGGCGGCTAGTTTATTGTGCACCCCATACTCATCCTGTGAGCGGTAGCGCAAAAGCATTACAGAGGGCACAAAAGGTCTTTATCAGACCTCATCTTAGATTATTACATAAACAATTTCATCTATCCTTCACACCTTATAGTTACAATGTCAGCTAGTTACAGAGAAAGTGCTATTTCAAGAGCTACATATTTACAGTAAGTCATCATACATTAATGGTAGGTCTTATCGCTAATACATAATAGTTTGACCAATGGGGACATTACAGAGTCATAGGGGAGCTTCTGTTTCTTGTTAGTCTTCAAAATACACTACTTGTTTCTGAATCTCGTATGTCGTTCATCTACTGGAAGCGAAATGTGGATACAGTGCAAGTATTTCAGGTAATTTTCCCATGGTAATAAGATAGGTTGCCATATCATACAGAGTGAGTTTAGATCTATCTCTAAATGGCTCAATTTTACTACAATCCAAGATATAGTGTTCTAGTGTGTGTCCCTGTCTTTGTCCACACACTTTACACTTTACTTCATCTAGATCCCTATACAAGCCGAACTGCCAGAGATACTTGTAGCCAAGTCTTATACGAGCTGTGACAACATCTGTTAGTCTACTGACTTTATTACTTGCCCCATACACATGTTTTACTTCACACATTTCAATGTGATGAACAATGGACCTGCTAATTCCAGTTTGCACAGTTCTACTTTCTTCAAATCCATCCAGGAGTTCTCGTCTAATGACACTTTTAAGGGACCTATTTGATAACTCAAGATTCCGTTCAACACTGTCTTTATTTACTGCAGCCTTAGCAAGGGCGTCAACTTTGTCATGTTCCTGCAGGCCAATGTGAGAAGGAATCCACAACATTTTTATATTTACCCTCTTGCTAAGTATTCTTATATATCTACGTCTAGCTTCCAAGACAAGCACGTTATTACTTGATTGCAAACTGTTTATTGCTCGTAGTGAGGAAAGGGAGTCAGAAATAATTAAGCTGTCTACTTCAGTGTTGTCAATAATTTCGAGTGCTACCAGTATCGCTACCAACTCGGCTTGCATAGTGGACGCCCAGTTACTAATTCGGATATTCCTTTCAATTGTGCTGCCATCGGGCTGATGAGCAATAACAGCACTTCCTGCCCTCCCTGTAGCTGTATTGAGTGATCCGTCAGTGTATATTGTCTGTGCAATGTTGTTTTCAGCTTGTATATTGTGAATGTGTTCTATGGTGCTTAATTTAGCAGCAAGCTGAGCATGAGGGTTGTTTGTGATTAGTTTCTTGGTGGGGTATGCAGGGGTCAGGATGTCAAAAGGTACTATCTGCCAGGGTGGAAGGAAGTGCTGAACTCTTTCATCTGTATATACATCATGCAGTCCCATCATTTTAATATGAGTGGCTGTTCTTTGAATCCACTTAGACTCGCTAGTTCCATTTCGTATGTGTTCTAACAGAGCAACTGACACAATGTTGTTTTTGTTATCACGCAGAAGCTTTAGTCCCATCATAAGATTAATTTCAAATATTCTATCTCTAATGCTAAGTATATTTAATTCTTTCCGCATGTTGAGAACTTTGGTAGTTATTGGACAGCCAAGTATAATTCTGAGTGCTTCATTTTGCATTTTTTCAAGTCTATCAATACTTTTGCCATTTTGCAGGACCAAAGCTGGTGCATGATAGTCTATCAGAGACCTTATGTACGCTAAATACATCATTCTTGCTATTCTAATATTAACACCATATTTCGGGCTGTACCCCACTACAGTTCTGAGAGCCTTGAGTCTGTCTCTACATTGTTGATGTAACTTATTGACTGCAGTTGAGGTACAAGGGACATAGACTCCAAGGTATTTGAAAGAAGAGACATAGTCTATTGGTATATTATCTATCTTGAGTTTTCGTGGTCCACTTTTGCGGTTGCCAATTTGTCTGTTAAATACCTTAGTTTTAGCAGCGTTGATTACAAGACCAAGGCTCTGACACGCTGTATGTATACAATTTAAGACTGTTTGCATTTCACGGTGGGTTTTAGTATGTACAAGGATGTCATCTGCATAGCTGATAGTGATGTTTGCCGGACTAGCTGGAATTGATTTTAGTAAAGCATTAATTAGAACATTAAACAAGGTAGGACTGAGTACTCCTCCTTGTGGGGTGCCTAGTTGCATTACTTTAGTTTCACTCTTGTAGCCTTGGAACAGTGCAGAGGACTTCCGGTTGGTAAGATAGCCTCGTATCCATTGTAATAAATGTCCCCCTATATCCATTCTCGCTAATTCGTACATAATCACTTCCCTATTAGCAATATCAAAGGCATTTTTTAAATCAAGAAATGTTGTGTACTTGTGCCTCAACCCCCGCAAACACAACTAGGTGAATACAACTAGGTGAATACACACACACACACACACACACACACACACACACATATATATTGTCACGAGAATCTCTCAAGAGAAGATTAGGACTGCTCCATCTTCACCAATTAGGCACGACATACATATCAGGTTAGGTTAGGTAGGGTTGGTTAGGTTCGGTCATATATCTACGTTAGTTTTAACTTAAATTTCAACAAATTAACTTACATATAATGAAATAGACAGATTTATCATTTCATAAGAAAAAAATGAGAAAAATATATAAATTCAGGAAAACTTGGCATATTAGGCAATATGGGTCTTGCCTTGCATAGTAGGCCGAGTACGACGTTCTAGCTACTAAGTACAGCATATATATATATTTTATATATATAATATATATATATATATATATATTATATATATATATATATATATATATATATATATATATATATATATATATATAGAAGGGGTACCACATCTGGTGCAAGTGTAGGGACCCATTGCCTCGGAGAAGGAAATAAAGAGTACTCAGAGAAGACCTTGTG
>WNGS01005680.1:530034-546238 GCA_020271785.1 Procambarus virginalis
AGTCACTTCTGGGTGTGAGTTTTCAGTTGTATCTAGTCCTGGGGACCATTCAGGCTTGTTTGCATTTGTGTTCCTCACGTGTTGCCCCAAAAAATGAGGTGATTTGATAAAATGCTATGCCCAAGATTACCATCCGAGTGCTGGCGGGGAAGTGGTTCATATAGCCTCGGCTATCACTTCCTTATGTCCGGTCGTGATGGTCAAGTGGTTTAAGGCTCCCTGTACATACCAGTTGCGTTGCTCCTGGGAGTATGGGTTCGAGTCACTTCTGGGGTGTGAGTTTTCAGTTGTATCTAGTCCTGGGGACCATTCAGGCTTGTTTGCATATATATATATATATATATATATATATATATATATATATATATATATATATATATATATATATGAAAGTTTGTGAGGGTACCACCTCTGGTGCCAATGTGGGGACCCATAGCCTTGTAGAAGAAAATAAAAAGTATTCAGAGGAGACATTGTGGTAGTTCTCACTGAACACTAATATTATCTTCTCCTACCACCCCCAATCTTTTGTATGTACACATATATATTTGTTTTATTTGAACTTTGTTACAAAAAATGAGTTACTTATTGGGTTCAAAGATGGTTATCATAGGTTGTTGAGTTCCTCCAGCTCCTTAGATGGAGGGCAGCAACCCTGAATGCAGTGCGCATTTCCCCTCTGCATCGCCACGCTGAGGCGCTGGAAAAGAAAGCTGGCAGCTCTAGGGATCCCTTGTTTCAATGAGCCTAGAACCCAGTTCCTTCAAAACCTGGTAGCACTTTTACCCCAGGCGCCGAGTGTCTCAGAAGCAATGGGGACAAAATTGTAGTGTATTCCAGTTCTCTGTACTTACGGGATTTGGCTGTTTCCCTGTGGGTGGCAGCACCACCTGGTTGTGCAACACTGAGTTCAATGTAGGTGTTAGCCAGGGTTGATATGCACGTGTAGTTCCATACCAACTGCTTACCATTCTTCCAGGGGGTTCACTGTGATACCATCCGGGCGACCAATAAGAGCATCAGAGTTATGGGGTGTTAGGTAACGGGGCTCTCTTTCAGCTGGTCATCCAGCTGTGGTGAGGCTCCTCTTGATGATGTCGTTAACTTCAATGTGCCTCAAGTGCATCCCCCATGTGCTTTGGCAGAGTAGGCCATGGTGGCCGTACCTGTCAACCACCACCTCGCCGCAAATACACCTATATCTGGTGTGGATTGGGGGCAGCAAGCGGAGGGCCACAGCAATTCGAAGGGCCTGTGGTGTGAGACGCGTGCCAGTTGCCGACATTGGGGTTGCTAACAGGAAATCCCCTGCATGTGGGGCTGCTACTGCTATGAGGCGAGCAATGTCGTGTTGTGTTGTTGCAGCACCCAGGCACTCTGCAGCAACTTGGTCTACAATGGGGCCATCCCAGCTGGATTGCTTGTGGAATTTTGGGGATGGTGGTTGAGGTGATGGGCCTGCACGAGAAGCCCACTCTGTGGCACAGCGTGTATAATTGGGATCATGTACACCTGCCAGCTGATGTAAGTGGGCAGGTAGAATTTCCTTCACAAGGTCGTCGGATGCTGATGAGGACAGGAAAGCTGGAACAGCGATTTGCGTTGCTGTTCGAACTCCGATGCCCCCAAGTCTTACGGGAAGAGAGGATTGTTTCCACTGTAGGTCATCAAGAGAGAGGTTGAGGGCTTTTTCTAGCATTGATTTCAGTGACAGGTCATACTCGCCTAGTTTTTGGCTACTGTAGGATGGTGAACACCACAGAAAGCAGGTTAACCTGGGGAGGGACAGACATCTGGTGATGAGGTAAAGTGCATTATGAGCATCAATATCCTCAATCCTCCCATCATCCTCTTAAGGTCGGCGATTTTCTTATCAAGGACCTCATCGATGGCATTTCACCCCCAGGGGAGCTCCTAGGAGTGTGCTGTCTTCAGGTTTAGTTTTATGGATATTTGGCAGAAGACCCTCTATTCTCTCTACGATGCCCCGGTTGGAACAGATTATTTCACATTTAGAAGGGTGATATATATATATATCACCATGCAAATATATATATATATTTGAGAAACTTTCCCCAGTTTTTAAAACCTTAATATCAATTTGGTTTTCGCTAATAATACGATCAAGTCTAATTTAATAAAAACTCCCCTGGTACAGCAGGTTGCGTGTATTCGATTCCCTGCAATGATTGTGAGTCTGTGTACCTTGGACAAACAGGAAAATCCTTACAATTACGTATGTCCCAACATGCTTATAGTATAAGAACTGCCCAAACGTCTAATGCTTTCTATCTACATACAAGTTTGTGTGATCACACTATTAATTGGGATGGGGCTAAAAGCATTGCCAATTGCAATGGCTTTGTGGAACGGAATTTAATTGAGTCTGCGCTAATTAGTCAATGTCCAAAACTTTTCAATGTTAGTACTGGTATGTACAAACTTGACCCAGTTTTAAGTTACAATATTACACAACAGTTTAAGAAAAAACTTTGATAAGGGAAGCATACAATGTCTCATTACAATTTTATATTCAATTATTGTGTGTTCATGAGGCTTTTCCTTAATCTTTCATCCTGAATTCTGTGTGTAAACTAAAGTCTTTGAAAATGTAATAAGTTATTACGAAACGAGTTCAAGCGTCGCGTCAGTCTAGAAATGAAAATGAATTTTGGAGAATTGATTTTTCAATTACCATCGACAGTAAAAAGAAACATAAGAAAAATAAGACATAGAGAAAATTCGTGTTAGAATTAATAATCTTACTTTTTCGGTCATATTTACCAACATATTATATATATATATATATATATATATATATATATATATATATATATATATATATATATATATATATATATATATATATATATAATATATATATATATATATATATATATATATATATATATATATATATATATATATATATATATGAGAAAGCTGCATGAACGCGCAAGCCATATATCACTAAGAACTCTTAAAAATTTGACCCGGCCAGGATTCGAACCCATGCCGTCCAGGATTACCCCTAAACGTGTACAGTACCGTGACCACCGCACCGCACCAATGATCGTCTTTACCGTGACTCACCGCACCAATTTAGACGATCATTGGTGCGGTGCGGTGGTCACGGTACTGTGTACGTTTAGGGGTGATCCTGGACGGCATGGGTTCGAATCCTGGCCGGGTCAAATTTTTAAGAGTTCTTAGTGATATATGGCTTGCGCGTTCATGCAGCTTTCTCATATATATATATATATATATATATATATATATATATATATATATATATATATATATATATATATATATATATATATATTATATATATATATATATATATATATATATATATATATATATATATATATATATATATATATATATATATATAATATGTTGGTAAATATGACCGAAAAAGTAAGATTATTAATTCTAACACGAATTTTCTCTATGTCTTATTTTTCTTATGTTTCTTTTTACTGTCGATGGTAATTGAAAAATCAATTCTCCAAAATTCATTTTCATTTCTAGACTGACGCGACGCTTGAACTCGTTTCGTAATAACTTATTACATTTTCAAAGACTTTAGTTTACACACAGAATTGTAACCTCTAAGCACTAAACAGAGTCAATTGTTGTTGTTGTTTCAGATTTAGCTACGCACAATAAAGTGTCCATGTAGCACGGGCTATGGTGAGCCTGCAGCAGTCAGTTAATCCGTCATACTTATACTCCCATTTGGGTGAGGTGATATGTTGCACCATGTATACGATACATGAGTCGGTTAAGAACAATACGTTCAAGCACTTTACAAACACACGATGTTGGAGATATGGGTCTATAATTATCTGAGTGTGATTTGGGGATGGGAACAATGACACTCTTTGTCCAAGCATCAGGTCCAAGCATCCAAACACCCTCCTTCACGTAAACTCATTCTGTACAGCACTAACAGTGGATTACCTGGTACTTGTGAGACTAATCTCAGTAGACTGTAAGTAATACCGTCCTCTCCAGGAGCAGTTGGTTTACCCATCTTTACTGCATGATTTAATTTCCATTCAGTTACATCATTAAAGTCCGAGACGTCAATGGCTGTACAGGCAAGATTGATGGTTCGTTGTCTGTTGGGCCGTGTGTCAGTAAGTTTGTGCTGTATGTTAATTGGGAGCTGTAGCTTGATGTTAGTGCCCAGTGTAGTGGACCTGTGGTGATGTCTGTGTGTGTCACACCCTCCCAGGTAGTGGACCTGTGGTGATGTCTGTGGTGTGTCACACCCTCCCAGGTAGTGGACCTGTGGTGATGTCTGTGTGTGTCACACCCTCCCAGGTAGTGGACGATGGTGATGTCTGTGTGTGTCACACCCTCCCAGGTAGTGGACGATGGTGATGTCTGTGTGTGTCATACCCTCTCAGGTAGTGGACGATGGTGATGTCTGTGTGTGTCACACCCTCCCAGGTAGTGGACGATGGTGATGTCTGTGTGTGTCGCACCCTCCCAGGTAGTGGACGATGGTGATGTCTGTGTGTGTCACACCCTCCCAGGTAGTGGACGATGGTGATGTCTGTGTGTGTCACACCCTCCCAGGTAGTGGACGATGGTGATGTCTGTGTGTGTCACACCCTCCCAGGTAGTGGACAGTGGTGATGTTATGTGTGTCACACCCTCCCAGGTAGTGGACGATGGTGATGTCTGTGTGTGTCACACCCTCCCAGGTAGTGGACAGTGGTGATGTTTGTGTGTTGTGTGTGTCACACCCTCCCAGGTAGTGGACGTTCTGAGACAATCCCATTGGTCCTCAAGGGACAATTTTGGAGACAGTTGGCACTGAGTGTCGTGAGGACCACCACAATGCACTCCATCCATCCCATCCTCTATCCCTACCTTGGCTACTCCATCCATCTTCCTTACCCTCGTAAATCTACCCAACTCCGCTTGCCACTCCCTCCATCTTCCCCCCAACAGCAACTCCATCCATTTTCCCCCTAGTTACTCCATCCATCTCCCCTATCCACTCCCCCCCCCCGGCACTCCATCAGCCCCCCATCCCCCACCTCTCCTCCACCAAGCCACTGGCCGGGAGCTCCTGGGGGACACTGCTATACACCAGACAAACTGCACTATTAACTGCGCACAACTACACTAAGTCGACCCAGTCACACCTTCACAACTGACTACATCACACTGGTTATTATTTGTTTTATCTTTGTTCAGGCTAGTCTTTAATATATATATATATATATATATATATATATATATATATATATATATATATATATATATATATTATATATATATACATAGGGGGGTAGGAGTGGTAGGGGTGGTAGGAGAAGAAGTAGCAATAGGGGTGGTAGGAGAAGAAAAGAATTATGTATTCAGTGAGAATCCACAAGATCTTCTCTGAATGCTCTTTGTTTTCTTCTTCGAGGATGTGGGTCCCTGCAATTGCACCAGAGGTGGTACCCCTAATATATACATACATATATATATATATATATATATATATATATATATATATATATATATATATATATATATATCTATATATATATATATATATATACATATGTCGTACCTAGTAGCCACAACACACTTCTCGGCCTACTATGCAAGGCCCGATTTGCCTAATAGACCGAGTGATTTTCTTTATTTTCAATAATTTTTTCCAAATATTTTATTTGAATTATTATTATTATTTCATATTAAGACCATAATTTATTGGCTTAGTTTTGTTAGTTTAGATTAGGTTAAGATAGGTTAGGTTAGGTTAGGTTCGGTCATATATCTACGTTAGTTTTAACGAAAATTTAAACAAATTAACTTATACATCAATAAATGGACAGATTTATCATCTCATAAGGAAAAAAATTGGAAAAATATATAAATTCAGGAAAACTTGGCTTATTAGGCAAATCAGGCCTTGCATAGTAGGCCAAGTAAGACGTTCTGGCTACTAGGTATAACATATATATATATATATATATATATATATATATATATATATATATATATATATATATATATATATATATAACTGAAAACTCACACCCCAGAAGTGACTCGAACCCATACTCCCAGGAGCAACGCAACTGGTATGTACAGGGATGCCTTAAACCACTTGACCATCACGACCGGACATAAGGAAGTGATAGCCTGAGCTATATGAACCACTTCCCCGCCGGCACCTGGATGGTTATCTTGGGCATAGCATTTTATCAAATCACCTCTTTTTTGGGGGCAACACGTGAGGAACACAAATGCAAACATTTGTGTTCCTCACGTGTTGCCCCCAAAAAGAGGTGATTTGATAAAATGCTATGCCCAAGATAACCATCCAGGTGCCGGCGGGGAAGTGGTTCATATAGCTCAGGCTATCACTTCCTTATGTCCGGTCGTGATGGTCAAGTGGTTTAAGGCATCCCTGTACATACCAGTTGCGTTGCTCCTGGGAGTATGGGTTCGAGTCACTTCTGGGGTGTGAGTTTTCAGTTGTATCTAGTCCTGGGGACCATTCAGGCTTGTTTGCATTTGTGTTCCTCACGTGTTGCCCCAAAAAATGAGGTGATTTGATAAAATGCTATGCCCAAGATTACCATCCGAGTGCCGGCGGGGAAGTGGTTCATATAGCCTCGGCTATCACTTCCTTTTGTCCGGTCGTGATGGTCAAGTGGTTTAAGGCGTCCCTGTACATACCAGTTGCGTTGCTCCTGGGAGTATGGGTTTGAGTCACTTCTGGGGTGTGAGTTTTCAGTGATATATATATATATATATATATATATATATATATATATATATATATATATATATATATTATATATATATATATATATATATATATATATATATATATATATATATATATATATTGGTAGCAGTCTTTCTTGTAAACATATGTTGTTGAATATGACCAGAAAGGTAAGATTAATAATTCTAACACGAATTTTCTCAATATTTCTTATATTTTTCTTCACTGTCGATGGTAATTGTAAAATCAATTCTCCAAAATTCATTTTTATTTCTAGTCTGACGCGACGCTTGAACGCGTTTCGTAATAACTTATTACATTTTCAAAGACTTTAGTTTACACTCACAACTGTAACTTGTAAACACATAAAATACACCCATACTTATACTCGCTTTGTGTTAGATGATATGGTACAAGAGTTTTGGGTGAGGTGATTGACATTTGCACATGATAGCACACGAACCAATGGTATAAAAACATAAGAATGGAAGTAACTGCAGAAGGCCCATTGGCCCATACTTTCTCTTGATGCTTCTATATTGGAGCGAAGTCTTGAAGTGGGTAGAATTTATTTGTGCATTAATTGGCTGTTGATTGCTGGTGTTGACTTTTTGATGTGTAGTGCCTCGCTGATGTCGAGCCTCCTGCTATTGCTTATCTATCGATGATTTCTGCGTTGTTTGTTAATATTTCTCTGGTGATGGTCTGGTTGTGGGAGGCGATTATATGTTCCTTAATGGAGCCCTGTTGTTTATGCATTGTTAATCGCCTGGAATGAGACGTTGTTGTCTTGCCTATATACTGAGTTCTTTGGGGCTTACAGTCCCCAAGTGGACATATGAAGGCATAGACGACGTTAGTTTCCTTCAAGGCGTTCTGCTTTGTGTCTGCAGAGTTTTTCATGAGTAGGTTAGCCGTTTTTTTGGTTTTATAGTTTATTGTCAATTGTATTTTCAGATTTTTGTCTGTAGGGATAACGATCCTATCAACAATATCTTTCAGGACCCTTTCCTCCGTTTTATGAGCTGTGGAAAAAAAGTTCCTGTAAAATAGTCTAACAGGGGGTACAGGTGTTGTGTTAGTTGACTCCTCAGAGGTTGCATACCAACTGTCTCACACCAACTGTTTGCCCCTTTTCCAGGCGTATATGGGGATGCAATTACTGGGTAATCCAGGTTTTGGTCCCCTAGGATGCGAGGTTCTCTCTCCGCTGGGCACTGAAATAAGTGCCCAGCGGAGAGAGTGCCCACTGTCATTATAAATAATGACAGTGACTGATCTCGAAGGAAGATGAGACAGGAAATTCGTTAAATACTTTCGTATAAATCAATAATTCTTCAGAAGGATGAAGATGTATTCAATTAATACATCGTGAGCCTTCTTCAAGTTAGATATAACTTCAAGATGCGTCCTTCTAAAGATGCCTTAATTAATACGAAAGTACTTAAAGAATTTATTTTTTCATTTTCCTTCGCGGTTAGTCATTGTCACATTATTAATCATGTAATTTTTAAGTGATTTACACACACACACACACACACACACACACACACACACACACACACACACACACACACACACACACACACACACACATTGCTTGGCTAACATAAGAACGGCCTTTAGAAACTTGTGTAAGGAATCTTTCAGAACATTATATACCACATATGTCAGACCAATCCTGGAGTATGCGGCTCCAGCATGGAGTCCCTATCTAGTCAAGCATAAGACTAAACTGGAAAAGGTTCAAAGGTTTGCCACCAGACTAGTACCCGAGCTGAGAGGTATGAGCTACGAGGAGCGAATGCAGGAATTAAACCTCACTTCGTTGGAAGACAGAAGAGTTAGGGGGGACATGATCACCACATTCAAGATTCTCAGGGGAATCGACAGGGTTGATAAAGACAGGCTGTTTAACACAAGGGGCACACGCACTAGGGGACACAGGTGGAAACTGAGTGCCCAAATGAGCCACAGAGATATTAGAAAGAACTTTTTTAGTGTCAGAGTGGTTGACAAATGGAATGCATTAGGAAGCGATGTGGTGGAGGCTGACTCCATACACAGTTTCAAGTGTAGATATGATAGAGCCCAATAGGCTCAGGAAACTGTACACCTGTTGATTGACGGTTGAGAGGCGGGACCAAAGAGCCAGAGCTCAACCCCCGCAAGCACAACTAGGTGAGTACAACTAGGTGAGTACACAAACACACACACTGCACAGAGGGAATAGCTAACCAGGAACCACTGGAAGAGTTTGAGATTACCAGCGGGGAAGTAAGGAAGTGTTTACTAGAGTTGGATGTGACAAAGGCTATAGGCCCAGATGGAATCTCCCCTTGGATACTAAAGGAAGGAGCAGAAGCACTGTGCCTACCATTCTCCATAGTGTATAACAAATCACTGGCAACAGGGGAACTGCCAGATATTTGGAAAGCAGCTAACGTAGTCCCGATATACAAGAATGGGGATAGACAGGAGGCACTGAACTACAGGTCAGTGCCCCTAACCTGCATACCATGCAAGCTGATGGAGAAGATTGTGCGAAGAAAGCTAGTGGAGCATCTGGAGCGAAGGAACTTTGTAACACAGCATCAACATGGGTTCAGGGATGGCAGGTCCTGCCTCACAGAGTTACTTGAATTCTACGACCAGGCAACAAAAATAAGGCAAGAAAGAGGAGGGTGGGCAGACTGCATATTTTTGGATTTCCAGAAAGCCTTTGATACAGTACCACACAAGAGGCTAGTGAAAAAGCTGGAGATGCAGGCTGGAGTGAAAGGGAAGGTACTCCATTCGATAAAGGAGTACCTAAGCAACAGGAGACAACGAGTCTGTGTGAGGGGTGAGGCCTATACTGTTTCTGGTATATGCAAATGGTTTTCAGAGGGTATAGATTCGTTTCACTCAATGTTTGCCGATGATGCAAAAATAAAGAGGAGGATTGAAACAGAGGATGATAGTAGGAGGCTACAAGATGACCTAGACAGACTGAGTGAATGGTCCAACAAATGGCTGTTGAAGTTCAACCCGAGTAAATGCAAAGTAATGAAACTAGGCAGTGGAAACAGGAGGCCAGACACAGGATACAGAATAGGAGATGAAGGACTTAATGAAGCAGACAGAGAGAAAGATCTAGGAGTTGATATCACACCAAACTTGTCTCCTGAAGCCCACATAAAAAGAATAACGTCTGCGGCATACGCGAGGCTGGCTAACATCAGAACGGCGTTCAGGAACCTGTGTAAGGAATCATTCAGAATTTTGTACACCACATATGTAAAACCTATCCCGGAGTATGCGGCCCTAGGATGGAGCCCGTATCTTGTCAAGCACAAGACGAAGCTGGAAAAAGTGCAAAGGTATGCTACTAGACTAGTCCCAGAACTAAGAGGCATGAGTTATGAGGAAAGGCTGCGGGAAATGCACCTTACGACACTGGAAGACAGAAGAGTAAGGGGGGACATGATCACAACCTACAAAATCCTCAAGAGAATCGACCGGGTAAACAAGGATAAACTATTCAACACTGGCGGGAGGCGAACAAGGGTACACAGGTGGAAACTGAGTACCCACATGAGCCACAGGGACGTTAGAAAGAACTTTTTCAGTGTCAGAGTAGTTAACGGATGGAATGCATTAGGCAGTGATGTGGTGGAGGCTGACTCCATACACAGTATTAAATGTAGATATGATGGAACCCAGTAGGCTCAGGAACCTGTACACCAGTTGATTGACAGTTGAGAGGCGGGACCAAAGAGCCAAAGCTCAACCCCGCAAGCACAAATAGGTGAGTACAAATAGGTGAGTGCACACACACACACACACACACACACACACACACAACACACACACACACACACACACACACACACACACACACACACACACACACACACACACACACACACACACACACACACACACCACACACACGGTCTTATCTTGTTTCTGATATATGTAAATGATCTCCCGGAGGGTATAGATTCATTTCTCTCAATGTTTGCTGACGACGCCAAAATTATGAGAAGGATTAAGACAGAGGAGGACAGCTGAGGCTTCAAGAAGACCTAGACAAGCTGAAGGAATGGTCGATCAAATGGTTGTTAGAGTTTAATCCAAGCAATTGTAATGTAATAAGATAGGTGTAGGGAGCATGAGGCCAGTTACAAGGTATCATCTGAGAGCCGGTCGCTGAGCGGACAGAACACACTGGGCGGGTGATCCTGTGGTCCCAGGTTTGATCCCGAGCACCGGCGAGAAACAATGGGCAGAGTTTCTTTCACCCTGATGCCCTGTTACCTAGCAGTAAATAGGTACCTGGAAGTTAGTCAGCTGTCACGGGATGCTTCCTGGAGGTGGAGGCCTGGTCGAGGACCGGGCCGCGATGACACTAAGCTTCGAAATCGTCTCAAGATAACCTCAAGATAACCTCCTGGGAGATAAAATCTTCAAGAGTCAGAGAGAGAAAAAGAATTGGGGTTGATATCACACCAGACCTGTCCCCTGCAGCCCATATCAAGAGGATAACATCAGCGGCATATGCCAGGCTGGCTAACATAAGAACGGCCTTTAGAAACTTGTGTAAGGAATCTTTCAGAACTTTGTATACCACATATGTCAGGCCGATCCTGGAGTATGCAGCCCCAGCATGGAGTCCATATCTAGGTAAGGATAAGACTAAACTGGATAAGGTTCAAAGGTTTGCCGCCAGACTAGTACCCGAGCTGAGATGTATGAGCTACGAGGAGAGATTACGGGAATTAAACCTCATTTCGCTGGAAGACAGAAGAGTTAGGGGGGGACATGATCACCACATTCAAGATTATCAAGGGAATTGATAGGGTAGATAAAGACAGGCTATTTAACACAAGGGGCACACGCACCAGGGGACACAAGGGGAAATTGAGTGTCCAAATGAGCCACAGAGCCTGGGCCTACTTTAGCCCAGTAGGCTCAGGAATCTGTACACCAGTTGATTGACAGTTGAGAGGCAGGCCGAAAGAGCAGAGCTCAACCCCCGCAAGCAAAACGAGGTGAATACAATTAGGTGACTACACACACACACACACACACGTGTGTGTGTGTGTGTGTGTGTGTGTGTGTGTGTGTGTGTGTGTGTGTGTGTGTGTGTGTGTGTGTGTGTGTGTGTGTGTGTCACCCACTCCTTAAAACTCACCCACTCCCTGACCCCTACACACCTACGAGCTCCCACCCACTCCCTGACTCCGACACACCTACGAGTTCCCACCCACTCCCTGACTCCGACACACCTACGAGCTCCCACCCACTCCCTGACTCCTACACACCTACGAGCTCCCACCCACTCCCTGACTCCTACACACCTACGAGCTCCCACCCACTCCCTGACCCCTACACACCTACGAGCTCCCACCCACTCCCTGACCCCTACACACCTACGAGCTCCCACCCACTCCCTGACCCCTACACACCTACGAGCTCCCACCCACTCCCTGACCCCTACACACCTACGAGCTCCCACCCACTCCCTGACCCCTACACACCTACGAGCTCCCACCCACTCCCTGACCCCTACACACCTACGAGCTCCCACCCACTCCCTGACCCCTACACACCTACGAGCTCCCACCCACTCCCTGACCCCTACACGCCTACGAGCTCCCACCCACTCCCTGACCCCTACACACCTACGAGCTCCCACCCACTCCCTGACCCCTACACACCTACGAGCTCCCACCCACTCCCTGACCCCTACACACCTACGAGCTCCCACCCACTCCCTGACCCCTACACACCTACGAGCTTCCACCCACTCCCTGACTCCTACACACCTACGAGCTCCCACCCACTCTCTGACCCCTACACACCTACGAGCTCCCACCCACTCCCTGACACTGAAATCTCTGGGAAGAGGATATCCAGGAAGAGTCTGAAAAATTGGTACACGAACTCTTACGTAGTTGTCAACAAAGCTGAAGAAATTAAAGAAATAGTAAGTGAAAATGATCCAGATTTCATTGCAGAAGTGGAAACGAAAATACATGATATTATCTCTGATGCAATATTCCCAGGGAGATTCCGAGTGATAAGGAAAGAAAGACAACAATGGCAAGGGGGGAGGAGGAGGAGTTGCACTTCTAGTAAAACAGGAGTGGAAGTTCGAAGAACTTAAGTATCAGAGTGAAATCTTATACACAAACTCCATCATTCGGACACTGACAGCAGATGGAAAAATAATTGTGGTCCTGGTAATTTACACCTCCCCCCCCCCCCAACCAAACAACAGAAGACCCAGGCAGGAATATGATGACAACAGCAAGTCATGCATAGAGGCCTTGCAGAGAGCAACAACAGTGACACACAGACTGAGAGCTAAACTTCTAGTCTTGGGGGACCTAAATCATGCACAGATTGACTAGGAATCCAGAAATCCTCCTGGTGGGGAAGAAACGTGGGGAGCGAAATTAGTGGAAGTTATAGAAAGAAACTTCTTAAGACAACATGTAAAGGAGGACACAAAAGAAAGGGGAGGAGATACACCAAGTCTACTAGACTTGATCTTTACCCAGAATGAGGAAGACATTGAGAACTTAGAGCATGAAATACCACTAGGAGCAAGTGACCATTGTGTCCTGGTGATCGACTACATGATGGAACTCAGAACAGTGCCCATAAGACAAGGCGTCAGGGAAGGGAGAGCAGACTATTCAAAAGAAACTACATGAAAGTAAGAGAGAGTATCTGGGAAATGTGCTCTGGGAGGAGGAACTTAGAGGGAAGACGGTTCAGGAAATGCAAAGTGCAAAGGAAGGTCCAGGAAGTGCAAAGGAAGGTCCAGGAAGTGCAAAGGAAGGTCCAGGAAGTGCAAAGGAAGGTCCAGGAAGTGCAAAGGAAGGTCCAGGAAGTGCAAAGGAAGGTCCAGGAAGTGCAAAGAAGCAGAAGAGAGATTCATAACACCATTAAGGGTAAAAATTAGAACATATAATAACCCATGGTTCAATAGACTGTTGAGAGTCTACTCAGCCTACTGAGTTCTCTGGGAGGTTCTGGAGGCCGCGAAGTGGAGCCCAACCATGATTTTTACACCCAACCTGACCACACTCTGGCGTGCTGTAATAACGTTCACACGCTCACACATAGAGCGCTATGGAACTGTTTATGGCATCAAAGCTATGTACGATAATCATTAAATTAAGAGAGTTAAACTTATTAATTTAGTTATTAACACTCTTTGGTGACGTGGTATGTACCCACGCCACAAAGACTTCATCAGTCAATTATTTTGTCAGAATAATATAAACAGAAGAATTTCTCGTAATTATCGGATTTATAGGTATTAATAAATTGTAATTAACGGTTTGAGCCTAACAGAGGAGGAATCTTCATAGTTTATTAACTAATTTAAATTGAACATACAATATTGCTTGTGAGTAGGTAGGAGAATTTTCCCACAAATGGATTCTAGCAGTAGAAGACATGTGCACGCTCTCCAGGTCAGCCGTTTGTCCAGCTTTGAAAGAGGCTGTCATTGTGCAGCAGTGTTCCACCCTAGAGAGCACCAGCGTCTTCAAAAGTCTCATCATTGGTACGACATCTCTTGTTTGAAAAGGTTTTTGTTAACCAACCTGTATGTGTCGAGGAGAATATATACTCTTCGATACATTCAACAACTCTGAACAGTAGTTCCGTGTGGCGCTATTGGTGCTGTGTGACACTGTCAGTGTGTGTGGCTCTGTTACACGGCGGCTAGTACTCACCTAGTTGTGCTCCCCCTTAGTTGTCCTCACCTAGTTGTACTTGGCTAGTTGTGCTCCCCTAGTTGTCCTCACCTAGTTGTACTCACCTAGTTGTACTCACCTAGTTGTACTCACCTAGTTGTACTCACCTAGTTGTGCTCACCTAGTTGTGCTCCCCTAGTTGTCCTCACCTAGTTGTACTCACCTAGTTGTACTCACCTAGTTGTACTCACCTAGTTGTACTCACCTAGTTGTGCTCACCTAGTTGTGCTCACCTAGTTGTACTCACCTAGTTGTACTCACCTAGTTGTACTCACCTTGTTGTGCTCACCTAGTTGTGCTCCCCTAGTTGTACTTGTGGGAAAAACCTGCTGTGATTGATATAAGAGGAGACTACCAGAGACTTGTACTGAACTAAATTAAAAAATTACTGTATGCTAAGTAATTCAAATAAAATCTCTAACTAGGGTCGTAAATCCTAGCTCCTCTTTTCCTAATGACAGATAATGGGCTGTAAGGGGCAGGTGGGTGAGTGAATTAGTTGATAGGTTGATTGCAGTTCCACGTCCACCTGCCAACAGGTATCTCACATCAGCTTGTATTTTATACAAGGATAAGATTTTATAAATTCAGTTATATAACTGAACACTGGCTCTGTTTAAATCAGAGATTTAAACATACACAGTCTAGCCTAGCACCTTAGCAATTAACAGCCAATACACTTATACTTTAAACAACTTAAATTGTAAATTGTAAAGTATGATAAATGACCTAAATATGGTCTAAGTACTGTTACTGGGTACTAAAATGATATTCAATTAAATGAAATTATATGATTACTTAAAAAATAACTAAGCAAGCAATTGTTAACTTAATTTATATATATACAGTATATGCAATGTATATGATCAATGTATATGATTCAATACAGTCAGCTTGTTGAATCTCTTCCTACACTCTGGACACTCATGAGTACTTGTTTTACTTATTGTGACAATCTTTTCTGACAGTCTGGACACTCATGAGGTTTAGAGCTAGGATAAGATTCTACTGTACCACAATATTAATAATAAACTCACAGAAATATGAGGCGTTGCCTCGCCTTTTTACCGACTATCAGTCTTATAGAATATTAATGTTATACTAGCTTTAATTGGCCAACAAATACGCTACAGTAATAACATTCAATAAACTTAGCTGAAGCCGGGTGCCTGTCTGACAAAGTGTGCCAGACTGAAGAACTCTCTTGGCGAGTTTAGGCACGATATTTTAGATTACAGCGTTGCTGTTTTGACGTACGAGTAGCGTTGCTACGGATATTGGACTGCGTTGCAGAAGATAACAATGAAGATTAGGGATGAGATTACTACCCAAAATCATTTACGTCCTCTAATTACTCAACACAAAGCTGCTATTAGGACAATATCCAACTCTGGCCCCAGACATCACTCGGTACCCCTACTCAAATCTCTCAATATGTTAGATATTAAGTCACTGCACATTCTCTCATGTGTATTATACATATATAAAACGCTGAACTGTAATGCCAATCCTGACCTCAAAAGCTTCATTGAAAGCTGTAACAGAACCCATGAGCACCACACCAGAAATAAATACAGTTTTGATATTCCAAGAGTACGACTTAACCAAACTAGAAATGCTCTACAAATCAAGGGACCCAGAATGTGGAATGACCTTCCCAACCATGTTAAAGACTGTACCTCTCTCAACC